>SJXQ01003442.1:445883-485875 GCA_006408695.1 Aepyceros melampus
GGGGGGGGGGGGGGGGGGGGGGGTTAGAATGGCCAAAACTAAAGTCTAGAGAGTAGGAGTCCTTGAAAAAAAAGTTGTTTTGCATGGTTAGCTCTTTGAAGTGTGAAGCTAAGTCTTTAAGTTTGAGACTGCCTGAGAGAGCTTTGATAGAAAACTCCATAGACAAGGAAAGTGTATAATGATTGCTGATGCCCCAGTGCAGTCAAAAAGAATGAGGAGCCACTGTGTGTGCTCATGTGACATTTTTTGGTCATGTGGCAAAGGGATGGGTACTGGAAAAGGTGAGAAATTAGGAACAATAATAAAATCTGCCATGACATATTTCTGGTGAATGACAACCCCTCCAACTTCATCCCATGACCCTTCCTCACTGGCCCACCATGCTCAAGGTCAACTGCTCTAACCTTCAGCCCTTCGCAGCCTTTCAGCCTTTTCAACACACTGTACCTTTTACCTGAAATACTCTTTCTTCCCCCACCTCACTCAGATCTCAACTGAGAAGTTGCTTCCTTAAAGAGTTATTGGATCTGTGCCAAGAGATTTGCATGGACCCAGCCTTGACTCTGGGGACAGGCATGGTTAGAGGAGGCCAGGAATCTACATGTAGCCTGAGCTCTCCTTTTCATTCCTCCATTTTCCCTTCTGCTGAAAACAGATAAAAATACTTTACTGTATCAGGTAAGAATTCTCTCAGCTGCAAACATCAGAAACCCCAAGTAATAGTTGCTTAAACAATACCTGACAAACAAAAAGCCCAGAAGCAGGAAGCTCCAGGGTCAGTTACCCCACACAGTAATGTGATTAAGGACCCAAGTGCTCATTCACACCCATTCCACTCTTCTCTCCCCTTCTCACTCTTTCCATTCTATCTCCACTCCATCATCTATCAACCATTTGCCTTTTGTCCACAAGCTGTTGCCTCATGGTGGCAAGATGACTGCCATGGCTCCAAGCATTTAGAAGAAAGCTCTGAAAGGAGGGCTGGCATCTATGAATTCTGTCACATGCTTGTCTATTTTATCAGGAAACAAAATAGCCTTCCCAGAACCCACTCAGCAGCTTACCCTTACAACCCACGGGGCAGACACGGACCACATGGCCACTCTAGTAGGTAAGGGAAGCGGCTATGCCAGCATTAGACTTGCAGCAAAGGAAGAGGGGAAAGAACTGGTTCCTGTAATCAATCCACAATGTATATCTTCCTACCTCAGAGTTTTTGTGAAACCTTAGATTTGCTGGTAGCACTCTGAAGGACACAGCCTACTTTAAAAATAAATACTTTTTGGCCATACCACATAGTATGTGGCATCTTAGTTCCCTGACCAGGGATTGAACTTGCACCCCTTACATTGGAAGCTTGGAATCTTAGCCACTAGACTGCCAGAGAAGTCCCAAGGGCACAATCTACTTTTGTTGCTGCTGCTGCTAAGTCACTTCAGTCGTGTCCAACTCTGTGCGACCCCATAGATGGCAGCCCACCAGGCTCCCCTGTCCCTGGGGTTCTCCAGGCAAGAGCACTGGAGTGGGTTGCCATTTCCTTCTCCAATGCATGAAAGGGAAAAGTGAAGTCGCTCAGTCATGTTCGACCCTCAGCGACCCCATAGACTGCAGTCTTCCAGGCCCCTCCGTCCGTGGGATTTTCCAGGCAAGAGTACTGGAGTGGGGTGCCATTGCCTTCTCCAACTTTTGTTGCTATTCATGACCTGTTAAGAGAAATCAGTAATGGAAGAGAACAATAATACTTTCCATTTGTTTGACAACAGACTTTTCAAAGGTGGAGAGAAAAGTTAATACTAAGCACAGCCCTTCCCAAGTGGCACTAGTGGTAAAGATTCTGCCTGCCAATTCAGGAGACTCAAGAGACATGGGTTTGATCCCTGGGTCAGGAAGATCTCCCGGAGGAGGAAAATGACAACCCACTCCAGCATTTTTGCCTGAAAAATTCCATAGACAAGCATGGCAGGCTACAGTCCAGGGGGTTGTAAGGAGTTGGACACGACCGAGCATACACACAAGCACAGCCAGGTCCCCAAGACCATGCTGAGTGCCTGACCTGAGAGCCTATCTCTTCCTCTGGTGACCTCTGCAATTAGGCCCAAACAGCCTCTGCTAAACCACCCAGGGTCACCATGCTGCCAAATTTCATGCTCATTTTCCTGCTGTTACATTTATTTGAATCTGCCTCAGCATTCATGTTATTTTATTGACCAGTTGATTGCTCTCTCCTTGATATATGATCCCACCCACGCTTCTGTAGTCTGGCAGACCTGGCTGCTTCTCCTCCACCTGGCTTCTAAATGCAGACTGACTCAGGACTCACATGCGAGCTCTTCTCCCTTTACCCCCACCTCTACCCAATCTCCTCCCCATCTGTTCCAGGGCTTCTCAAATCCTAGCTTGGATCAGCCTCACCTGGTGGGCTTGTTAACACACAGGTCACTGGGTCTCTCCCCTCACAGATTCTGTAGGTCTGGGGTGAAACCTGAGTGTTTGTTCTTCTAACTGAGTTCCAGGTGATGGTGATGATGCTGATCCTGGGACCACACCTGGAGAACCACTTTGTCTCAGCCAGTGTTCAGAGCCTTGGTTCTCAGGCTTGGCTGCATATTGGAATCACCTGGGGAGCCTGAAAATACTGATGCCAGGGTCCCAACCCCATAGAGATTCTGATTTTAGTGGACTGTATTATATCTTGGGCATCTGGAGTGTGTAAACCTCCTTGGGTGCACCCAAAGTTGAGAACTGTTGATCTGAATACTACCTAAATGCGGATGACTCCCAGATTCATTTCCCTTTCCCAGACTTGTCCTTGAGTTTCAGCCTAACTGACACAATTACTCATGCACAATCTCCACTTGGTTGAGTCACAGATGTCTCAGTGTAACACATCCAAAATAGAAGTCTGAATCTTTACTTCCAAATATGCTACTTTTCTGTCTTCTCTGTCTCGGCGGATGGCAATTGTATCTCTCTAATTGCTCAGGCTAAAAATCTTACTGCTGCTGCTGCTAAGTCGCTTCAGTCGTGTCCGACTCTGTGCGACCCACAGACGGCCTCCTACCAGGCTCCTCTGTCCCTGGGATTCCTACTGGCCTTCAAATCAAGACATTATGGGGGGATCATCTTCCTAGTGCATGGCCTAGGTTGGGAGCTCTATAAGGGGCTTAGACCCCTTGCTCTTTTGGGAAAACATTGTAACTGTGATTATCCTCCCACTTTTGAGTTGTCTACCAAGAATTGTGGGTCTTAACTATAAGCAACAGTTAGAACTGGACATAGAAAAACAGACTGGTTCCAAACAGGAAAAGGAGTACATCAAGGCTGTATATTGTCACCCTGCTTATTTAACTTATATGCAGAGTACATCATGAGAAACGCTGGGCTGGAAGAAGCACAAGCTGGAATCAAGATTGCTGGGAGAAATATCAATAGCCTCAGATATGCAGATGACACCACCCTTATGGCAGAAAGTGAAGAGGAACTAAGAAGCCTCTTGATGAAAGTGAAAGAGGAAAGTGAAAAAGTTGGCTTAAAGCTCAACATTCAGAAAATGAAGATCATGGCATCTGGTCCCATCACTTCATGAGAAATAGATGGGGAAACAGTGGAAACAGTGGCTGACTTTATTTTTCTGGGCTCCAAAATCACTGCAGATGGTGATTGCAGCCATGAAATTAAAAGACGCTTACTCTTTGGAAGGAAAGTTATGACCAACCTAGACAGCATATTAAAAAGCAGAGACATTACTTTGCCGACTAAGGTCCGTCTAGTCAAGGCTATGGTTTTTCCAGTAGTCATGTATGGATATGAGAGTTGGACTATAAAGAAAGCTGAGTGCCAAAGAATTGATACTTTTGAACTGTGGTGTTGGAGAAGACTCTTGAGAGTCCCTTGGACTGTGAGGAGATCCAACCAGTCCATCCTAAAAGAAATCAGTCCTGGGTGTTTATTGGAAGGACTGATGTTGAAGCTGAAACTCCAGTACTTTGGCTACCTGATGCGAAGAGCTGACTCATTTGAAAAGACCCTGATACTGGGAAAGATTGAGGGCAGGAGGAGAAGGGGATACTATAAAGAAAGCTGAGTGCCAAAGAATTGATACTTTTGAACTGTGGTGTTGGAGAAGACTCTTGAGAGTCCCTTGGACTGTGAGGAGATCCAACCAGTCCATCCTAAAAGAAATCAGTCCTGGGTGTTTATTGGAAGGACTGAGTTGAAGCTGAAACTCCAGTACTTTGGCTACCTGATGCGAAGAGCTGACTCATTTGAAAAGACCCTGATACTGGGAAAGATTGAGGGCAGGAGGAGAAGGGGACAACAGAGGATGAGATGGTTGGATGGCATCACCAACTCAATGGACATGGGTTTGGGTGGACTCCGGGAGTTGGTGATGGACAGGGAGGCCTGGCATGCTGCGATTCATAGGGTTGCAAAGAGTCGGACATGACTGAGTGACTGAACTGAACTGAACTATACCACATCTCTGCCTCTCCCACCTGTCTTCTTGTGGTTCCTTTTTAATGTCTTTAGCTGTGGGAAATCTTTTCTGCAGGCCTCCAGGTCATTCTCATCTATACTTGCTCTGTAGATAGTTGTAATATTGGTGCAACTGTTGGAGGAGGCAAGCTCAGGGTCTTCCTACTCCACCATCTTGGCCATACCTTCCCCATCATACTTCATATCTTTCTTAGACCCTGTAAGTCTGCACTTGTTTGATTTGTAAATTTACTGGTTCATAGTTTTTCTAACTAGTCTATGAGCTCCGTGAGGGCAGGAACCATGTCTGTGTTGTTCAAGACTAGAGGCTCAGTGTCCAGAAGAGGGAATGATACTTAGTGGCTGCTCTAAAAATATTTGAGAAAGGAATACTGAAGGGAAAGTTGGGAGGGAAGAGAGAGAGAAATGAGGGGAAGGAGAAAGGAAGGTCTGGCAATTCTTAGAGCCCATGAACTACCCAGGACCATTTCCCATGCTTCCACCCAAGAAACGATCTGAATCAGAGATTAGATCTCAAGTCTCCATCTTGGTAGCTCAGAATTACTTTTACTAGAGAAACAGAATATACAAGCAAAATGTATAAATGCCTATAAGTTCCTTGAGAGCAGTGTCCATAGTTTATATACTCTTTCCACTGGTGTTCTGGTGTGTGCACAGACACTGACTCTGAGTGGGAATTCAATACATGTTCCAAGAATGCTTTGAAGGCTTCCTTAGTAGCCCAGACAGTAAAGAATTGCCTACAATGCAGGAGACCCAGGTTCAATCCCTGGGTTGGGAAGATACCCTGGAGAAGGGAATGACAACCCACTCCAGTATTCTTGCCTGGAGAATTCCATGGACAGAGGAGCCTGGCGGGCTACGGTCCATGGGGTCACAAAGAGTCAGACATGACTGAGCAACTAAGCACAGCACCCCAGGCTCCTCAGTCCGTGGGAGACTAACACTTACTTACCTAAAGGTACTCTAAGATTGTCTTGTCTTGGTCTCCCCATTGACTGAGGTAAGCAGTTCTGATTCCCCTTCCATAGGACTGCTGCCAACCTTAGAACATCATCCTGGAAGAAAGAACTGGCAGTCACTTCCAATTGATGGGGATCCTCATATGCCCTGGCTATATCTGCAGCCCTGCCCTTCCTAGGTGACTCCAGTTGCACCAGCCTCTCCCAGCAGCTTGAGTGTATCCTTAGTTACAAGCACTCTGCAGGAAGATGTCTAACTGCCTTTGCTAGCACATAGTTAACCCCCCAGGGGGCTTCCTCTAATTAAAAACAAAACCGCAATTGTAGCTGTGCTAAAGTATATCCACATGGTGCTGCTTAAAAGGGACAGATTTACAAGGTGTCAAAAACTCCAGAGGGCAGCCCTGCCCCAGCACCAGGTGCTGCAAATCATCAAAATTGGAACCAAATGAATTGCTGGGGCTCGAGACAATACCCAGTAGGTCTGTTGTGTGGTTCTGAGAAACTTATGGGAAATATCTGAAACACACAAATATGCTCCTGCCACAGGGCCTTTGTACTTATGTTGTGGATTTAAGTATTTGTTGTTGCTGTTGTTGTTCAGTTGTTCAGTCATATCCAACTCTTTGTGATCCCATGGACTGCAGCACACCAGTCTTTCCTATCCTTCACCATCTCTCAGAAATTACTCAAACTCATGTCCATTGAGTCGATGATGCCATCCAACCATCTCATCATCTGTCCTCCCTTTCTCATCCTGCCTTCAATCTTTCCCAACATCAGGGTTTTTTTTTCAAGAGTCAGCTCTTTGCATCAGGTGGCCAAAGGATTGGAGCTTCAGCTTCAGCATCAGCCCTTTCAGTAAATATTTCAGGTTGATTTCCTTTAGGATTGACTGGTTTTATCTCTTTGCTGTCCAAGGGACTCTCAAGAGTCTTCTCAAGCACCACAGTTCAAAAGCATCTATTTCTTCGGCACTCACCCTTCTTTATGGTTCAACTTTCATATCCTTACATGACTACTGGGAAAACCATAGCTTTGACTATATGGACTTTTGTTGGGAAAGTAATGTATCTGCTTTTTAAAGCACTGTCTAGGTTTGTCATAGCTTGTCTTCCAGGGAGAGCCCGTCTTTTAATTTCAAGGCTGCAGTCACCGTATGGTTTATGATTTTCCATCCATTGTATTTTTATCCAGTTGACCCTCAGAGTGTCTCATTTTTGGTCAGTAGGAGCCTCTTGAAGTTGGCTCTTGGGTCATTTTGACATATATCCATTAGTTTTATAGGTAGCAAAACATCTACGTGTATGACTAAATATTCCAAGCTTTTCATGTCCTCATTTCTGACCTCACACCCAGAACAGCCATCTCACCAAGGAGTCCTGGTCCCTTTTCATGGGAAATGGTAGTTTAAAATCTCAATCAGAATGCTAGGAGTGCTCAGTGCTACTGGGCTGGTCGTTATTCCTAGACCTTGTCAGTGGTCAGAGCTATAATATATGTATTAATATGTATAGTAGCTCATGAGTTAATACTGGAACTTTCAATTCTAACTTAAAACTCAGGTTGTCTATTCAACTTCTTTATAATATATTTGTATCTTTTTTCTTATGGACTGAGAATGCTAGCTCTTAATGTCACAGAGGATGATAGCAATAGTCCATAATCAGTCATTTTCTTGATCCCATGCTATACACACAACAATCATAGATGAACAATACTAGCACTGTTACCATTAATTATGATTACTGGGAAGAGATTTAAAATTTTTCCATAGATGATCTCATTTTCTGTCTCATTTTTAAGTTTACATTCAGTTAGTTCAGTTAAGTTCAGTCACTCAGTCGTGTCTGACTCTTTGCGACTCCATGAATCGCAGCACGCCAGGCCTCCCTGTCCATCACCATCACCTAGAGTTCACTCAGACTCATGTCCATCGAGTCAGTTATGCCATCCAGCCATCTCATCCTATGTCGTGCCCTTCTCCTCCTACCCCCAATCCCTCCCAGCATCAGAGACTTTTCCAATGAGTCAACTTTTTGCATGAGGTGGTCAAAGTACTGGAGTTTCAGCTTTAGCATCATTCCTTCCAAAGAAATCCCAGGGTTGATCTCCTTCAGAATGGACTGGTTGGATCTCCTTGCAGTCCAAGGGACTCTCAAGAGTCTTTTCCAACACCACAGTTCAAAAGCATCAATTCTTCGGTGCTCAAGCCTTCTTCACAGTCCAACTCTCACATCCATACATGACTACTGGAAAAACCATAGCCTTGACTAGACAGACCTTTGTTGGCAAACTAATATGTCTCTGCTTTTAAATATGCTACCTACGTTGGTCATAACTTTCCTTCCAAGGAGTAAATGTCTCTTCATGGCTGCGATCACCATCTGCAGTGATTTTGGAGCCCCCCAAAATAAAATCTGACACTGTTCCCGCTGTTTCCCCATCTATTTCTCATGAAGTGATGGGACCAGATGCCATGATCTTTGTTTTCTGAATGTTGAGCTTTAAGCCAACTTTTTCCTTTCACTTTCATCAAGAGGCTTTTTAGTTCCTCTTCACTTTCTGCCATAAGGGTGGTGTCATTTGCATATCTGAGGTTATTGATATTTCTCCCGGCAATCTTGATTCCAGCTTGTGCTTCATCCAGCCCAGAATTTCACATGATATACTCTGCATATAAGTTAAATTAGCAAAGTGACAGTATACAGTCTTGACGTATTCCTTTCCCGATTTGGAACTAGTCTGTTGTTCCATGTCCAGTTTTAACTGTTGCTTCTTGACTTGCATACAGATTTCTCAGGAGGCGGGTCATATGGTCTGATATTCCCATCTCTTTAAAATGTTCCACAGTTTGTTGTGATCCACACAAAGTCTTTGGCCTAGTCAATAAAGCAGAAGTAGATATTTTTCTGGAATTATCTTGCTTTTTTGATGATCCAGTGGATGTTGGCAATTTGATATCTGGTTCCTCTGCCTTTTCTAAATCCAGCTTGAACATCTGGAAGTTCACAGTTCAGGTATTGCTGAAGCCTGGCTTGGAGAATTTTGAACATTACTTTGCCAGCATGTGAGATGAGTGCAGTTGTGTGGTAGGTTGAACATTCTTTGGCATTGCCTTTCTTCGGGATTGGAATGAAGACTGACCTTTTCCAGTCCTGTGACCACTGCTGAGTTTTCCAAATTTGCTGGCACATTGAGTGCAGCACTTTCACAGCATCATCTTTCAGTATTTGAAATAGCTCAACTGGAATTCCATCACCTTCACTAGCTTTGTTCGTAGTGATGCTTTCTAAGGCCCACTAGACTTCACATTCCAGGATGTCTGGCTCTAGGTGAGTGATCTCACCATTGTGATTATCTGGGCGTGAAGATCTTTTTTGTACAGTTCTTCTGTGTATTCTTGCCATCTTTTCTTAATATCTTCTGCTTCTATTAGGTCCATACCATTTCTGTCCTTTATTGAGCCCATCTTTGCATGAAATGTTCCCTTGGTATCTCTAATTTTCTTGAAGAGATCTCTAGTCTTTCCCACTCTGTTGTTTTCTTCTATTTCTTTGCACTGATCGCTGAGGAAGGCTTTCTCTTCTTGCTAGTCTTTGGAACTCTGCATTCAAATGCTTATATCTTTCCTTTTCTCCTTTGCTTTTCGCTTCTCTTTTCGCTTCTCACAGCTATTTGTAAGCCCTCCTCAGACAGACATTTTGTTTTTTTGCATTTTTTTCCCATGGGGATGGTCTTGATCCCTGTCTCCTGTACAATGTCACGAACTTCAGTCCATAGTTCATCAGGCACTCTGTCTATCAGATCTAGTCCCTTAAATCTATTTCTCACTTCCACGGTATAATCATAAGGGATTTTATTAGGTCATACATGAACAGTCTAGTGGTTTTCCCTACTTTCTTCAAGTCTGAATTTGGCAATAAGGAGCTCATGATCTGAGCCACAGTCAGCTCCCAGTCTTGTTTTTGCTGACTATATAGAGCTTCTCCATCTTTGGCTGCAAATAATATAATCAACCTGATTTCAGTATTGACCGTCTGGTGATGTCCATGTGTGGAGTCTTCTCTTGTATTGTTGGAAGAAGGTGTTTGCTATGACCAGTGCATTCTCTTGGCAAAACTCTATTAGCCTTTGCCCTGCTTCATTCCTCATTCCAAGGCCAAATTTGCCTGTTCTTCCAGGTGTTTCTTGACTTCCTACTTTTGCATTCTAGTCCGCTATAATGAAAAGGACATCTTTTTTGAGTGTTAGTTCTAAAAGGTCTTATAGGTCTTCATAGAACCATCCAACTTCAGCTACTTCAGCATTACTGGTTGGGGCATAGATTTGGATTACTATGATATTGAATGATTTGTCTTGTAAACCAACATAGATCATTCTGTCATTTTTGAGATTGCATCCAAGTACTGCATTTCGGACTCTTTTGTTGACCATGATGGCTACTCCATTTCTTCTAAGGGGTTCCTGCCCGCAGTGGTAGATATAATGGTCATCTGAGTTAAATTCACCCATTCCGGTCCATTTTAGTTCTCTGATTCTTAGAATGTCTTAAATCTTTTAATAATTTATTCTCCCCTTTTTAACCATCACCTAATCTTGATTCTGCAAAATAGTATATATTAATGCTCACCACCAGTCTTTATTTTGACATCTCTTTACCATAATCATTTTTATTTTCACATCAAATTTCTTATATTTAAAGAAAAGAAAATTAGGATTGCAAAGACAAGGCCTTAAAGACATTGGCTACCAATAAAGTTGAAAAGAAAACTTAATCATTTCAGAAATGGTTAATCAGCTAAGTCTGGCAATGGTATGGGGAAATGGGCATCTCATACCTTGTTAATAGGAATGAAAATTGATATAGCATCTCTGAAGAAAATGTAGCAGTACATTATCAGCATTTGCACTTGCATACCCTTTGACTCAGCAATTCTCCTCCAGGAATCAAACAGAAAAGAAGACTTTAGGCCTGCAAAGATAGCATGTTCATTTTTGCTGTCTGAAGCTCATTGTCTAATAGATTCTTCAGGAAAGACTCATGGAAACAATATCTCCCAAGTTCCTGTGTGTTGATAACAGTTTGTGTCCTTTGTATTTAGAAGTCAGTTTTGATGGATATAAAAACCTTATTTATCATTTTCTTTCCTCTGGTATCTTAAATATGTTGCTCTGTTTCATTTGACCATAAAGTGGTGTTTAAAAAAATTATGATGACAAGCCTATGTTATTTCTTTATGTAATGACTCCTTTTTTTTGCATAGGTATCCAAGTTTTCTTTATTTTTCTTTAAAGTCTAGGAATTTTCCTGGAACATGTCTTGGTCAGTTGAGGTCAATATTGTCAAGTATTTATGTTCTCTTTCAATATATAATTTCAAAAAATATTTTTTTACTTCAAGAAAGTTTCTTTGAATTTCATGACTGTTTTGAGAGCCCCTTATCAGCCTGTTTCAAAACCAGATGGGGAGAAATCTCCAAATGAAACTGAGAAGAGAGGGAGAGCAGGTTGACATGAGTAACTTTTTTTCCCAGTGAAGTTTGAGCCCACACTGCAAATTAATCTCATGTCACTTACTTTTCTTAGATACAGGTATTGGCCCATTGAATCAAACCCAGAAACGGCAAGGGATCTGGGCAAGGGATCTAGCCAAAGTCACAAGGAGAGTTGAGGAGAGCTGCCCTCCCCTCTCCCACACTGCATCCAAGTCACAGATCAGAGTCATCACATAAAATGAATCAGCGTCAAAATATGAATTCTAGAAGAGAGATTTGGCAGGGCCATCCTAGACAGACCCATGACCTTATGATGTTTGTTTCAAACAGTTCCTACTTCGCCAAGTTCATCATCCCACTGAACTGCCCAGATGTGCCTCTGCCACAATGGGACACAGTTCTGAGGTTTCTATCACCATGGTATGGTTTTCGCCAGACTGACAACATCTACACTTTCATTGACTCCATGTTTTTCTTTAGATTCCTCTTTTCTTCGTGTAAATAAATATCTTAAAATGCACATAAGAAGATATACTTAAAATTTATTTTTTTAAATATAAATTTATTTTAACTGGATGCTAATTACTTTACAATATTGTATTGGTTTTGCCATACATCAACATGAATCTGCCACGGGTGTACACATGTTCCCCATCCTGAACCCCTCTCCCACCCCCCTCCCTGTACCATCCCTCTGGGTCATCCCAGTGCACCAGCCCCGAGCATCCTGTATCATGCATCGAACCTGGACTGGCAATTCATTTTGGATATGATAATATACATGTTTCAATGCCATTCTCCCAAACCACCCACCCTTGCCCTCTCCCACAGAGTCCAAAACACCGCTCTATACATCTGTGTCTCTTTTGCTGTCTCGCATACAGGGTTATTGTTACTATCTTTCTAAATTCCATATATATGTGTTAATATACTGTATTGGTGTTTTTCTTTCTGGCTTACTTCACTCTATATAGTAGGCTCCAGTTTCATCCACCTCATTAGAACTGATTCAAATGTATTATTTTTAATGGCTGAGTAATACTCCATTGTGTATATGTACCACAGCTTTCTTATCCATTCATCTGCTGATAGACATCTAGGTTGTTTCCATGTCCTAGCTATTATAAACAGTGCTGCGATGAACATTGGAGTACACGTGTCTCTTTGAATTCTGGTTTCCTCGGTGTGTATACCCAGCAGTGGGATTGCTGGGTCATAAGGCAGTTCTAATCACATCACAACTATAACTAGAAAAGCAAGCATCTATCCCTTGTTACATTTCCCTGGTGGCTCAGATGGTAAAGAATCCATCTGCAATGCAGGAGACCCAGGTTTGATCCCTGGGTTGGGACGATCCCCTGGAGAAGGAAATGGCTACCCATTCCAGTATTCTTGCCTGGAAAATTCCATGGACAGAGGAACCTGGTAGACACAGTCCATGGGGTCACAAAGAGTCAGACATGACTGAGCAACTAACATTTTCAGTTTCATCCCTTGTTATTACTAGAAAGTATCTATAAAAGTAAACACTCTAACTGAATGATGTATTAAATTCTTGCTAGATATTCTTGCCTACCTGAAAAATGTGAACCTGAGACATGTTCTCTCTTTGTTTAAAAAATGATCAACAAGTGTTAGAGAAGTGCTGGAGACATACTGCCTCCTGAGACTTTCTCTTTTAAAGATATCGGAAGGACTAATGAAGACTTAGAAATGGAATAACACTCCCCCCTGTGTGATTCAAGCTTCAGAGTTCTGCCTGAATCCTGCCTAGATCCCCCTAGGTACACCCATGGTGTTGCATCCACACTTGAATGCGAATTGACACAGTGGGGAAAGAACTGGAGAAGGAAGTCACTGGTGCCATTAACTCCTTTCCCTGTTTCAGTCAGTTCAGTTCAGTTCAGTTCAGTCGTTCAGTCGTGTCTGACTCTTTGCGACCCCATGAATTGCAGCACGCCAGGACTCTCTGTCCATCACCAACTCCCGGAGTTCACCCAAACTCATGTCCATCGAGCGGGTGATGCCATCCAGCCATCTCATCCTCTGTCATCCCCTTCTCCTCCTGCCCCCAATCCCTCCCAGCATCTGAGTCTTTTCCAATGAGTCAACTCTTCGCATGAGGTAGCTAAAGTAATGGAGTTTCAGCTTTAGCATCAGTCCTTCCAGAGAACACCCAGGGCTGATCTTCAGAATGGACTGGTTGGATCTCCTTGCAGTCCAAGGGACTCTCAAGAGTCTTCTCCAACACCACAGTTCAAAAGCATCAATTCTTCAGCACTCACAGTATTTGGTATATAACAACCACCCCAAACCTCAGTTGCTTGAATGACTGATTACTGTAGCTCATGCGTTTGTTACATAGCTTAGTGTAGCTAACCTCCTCTTTTGTAGGAGGAAAGGCAAATGGCATAAATACAGGGAGAAGTTAGGGACTGGGACCAATAATGCCACTTCCACAGTAATGAAATTGCTTGCATTATTTTTGTCACTTTTGCCGCTTGTAAGATAATGATGTTGTCGGACTATAGTTATCAACTCTTCAGCCTTTTCACCCTGAGGAACTCTTTTTATTCTTTTCTCTACAGGTCCAAATCCTGAAAGATTTTTATGTCTTAATTAAACTGAATTTAATAAGGTGAAATATCTTTTCAGCTTTTTGAAATAGTACTATCTTCTGGGACCTCAATTTTGAAACTACTAGATTAGATTTCCTTTACGTATCTAACATTCCAGTTTTTCCAAGATTCTACAAATTTATTAAGCAATTATTCTATGATTGTATGCTTTTAAAACTGTTAAGAATCTAGTATTTTTTTTGTTACATACTTCTAGGGTTCAAAAGCTAGTCAATGAAAATTTATTTTCAAAGAGTCTGTTTGTATTTCTAAGATTCAAAGGCTTTATGTGCCAGCACATCTTAAAACAATAACTGAAGGGTTTCCCATGCATTTTGTATTTGTCCTGTTTCCTCATGCAGGATAAAGTCTGTTTTAGGGAAAGTTCCATATGCACTTGAAAAGAATATGCAATTGTTACTGCTGTTGGGTAAAGTAGTCTATAAAAGCCAGTTAATTATAGTTGTTTAATGGTGTTCATACTATACCCTTGTTGATTTTATGTTTACAAATTCTATAGATTACTGAGGAAGCTGTATTGAAGCCTTCAACAATAATTATGGATTTGTCGATTTCATCTTTCAGTTCTGTCTGTATGCTTTCTATATTTTAAAGCTCTTTTTCTGGATGCATTCATACACACTTTAAAATTGTTTGTCCTTCTTAGTGAATAGATCTATTTTTCATTATTTAATGTTTCTTTTTACCCCTAGTGATTTTCTTGGCTTAGAAATTCACTTTGATATTAATGTAGTCACTCTGTAACTAGTGCTAGTATGGTATATAATTTTCATCCTTTCAATTTTAACCTACCTATGTAATCATATTTAAAGTAAATTTCTTTTAGACAACATATATTGGGTCATTTTTAAAAATCTATTTTGACCATTTTTTACTTTTGATTATTAATAGTAAATTTAGACCATTTATATTTAATGTACTTGTTATTGATATGTTTGGTTTTTTTAAGTTGTTTTATTGTTTTCTGGTTGCTCCCTCTATTTTTCATTCCATCCATTTCATTCCATTGTTCTTCCTTTCCTATTTTTGAGGGGTTATTTGAACATGTTTTAGTATTCCACTTTAATTTACCTATTGTGTATTTACTATCTCTCAATGTGTAATTAAGTTTAGAGGCTGCTCCACTGATTGCAGCTGATGTTGATACTTGTCACAATCATTTGGAGTTAATATTTTATGACTTCAAGGGAAATGTAGACACTTCACCTTTGGATATGTCTGTTCACTCTCTTCTCTTTATGTTATAATTGTCTTATGTATTACATCTACATATATTGAAATTTCCACCAGATTGTGTTCAGGCAAATTTTCACTTATAGCTTTCAAATATATTTTAAAGAATGCAAGAGAAAAAGAATAGTCCCTTATTTTTTACTCACATGTTTGCCATTCTATGACCCATTATTACCAGTTGTGTTGCTCCTTCTTCCTTTCTGATCTTCCAAGTTCCCTTCTGTATCTTCTATCAAGAGAACGTCCTTTAGCAATTCTCTTAGAGTAGGTGGCTTGCTGGCTATGGGTTCTCTTAGTTTTCTTTCACCTGAGACTGACTTTTTAATTTCACCTTCATTCCTGAAGGGCATTTTTGCTATATACGGAATTCTGAGTTGACAGTTCTTTTCTTTCAGCATTTTAAATATGTTACCCACTTCCTTCTTATTCTCTTGGCTTCTGCTGTAAAAATCTTCTCCAAAAATGAAGGGGGAAAGTATTATAGGGGATATCAGACAGTTAATAAAGATGAGTGAGTGAGTGAAAGGCACTCAGTTGTGTCCAACTCTTTGCGACCCCATGGACTATACAGTCCATGGAATTCTCCAGGCCAGAATACTAGAGTGGGTAGCTGTTCCCTTCTTCAGGGCATCTTCCCAACCCAGGGATCGAACTCGGATCTTCTGCGTTGCAAGTGGACTCATTACCACCTAACCTACCAGGAAAGCCCATAGTGTGTTATTTTTCTTGATCCTGTATTGCTTGTGGTATTTGTCAGCTTTTCACATTTTGTGGTTTATTTTCATTTTCTTCTCTCATTCTCAGTAAACATTCACATTTATACCTAAATGTATATTCATAATTTTCTTTTCTTTTTCTTAAAGAGGATCATCCAAAATGGCATAAACTTTAGACTTCACGAAAACTGGATCCTGTCCTGCTTCCACCCTCTACATCTGCCTTCGATCCCTTCAAGGAGATGTCAAGGTGAGAAAAAAAAAGACAGACAGTGGCTGAGTCCCCAGCTGGATTCCTCCTTCTTGGCCCAGTTCAGGAGCTGAAAAATTCTGCATGAAGTGCCTAGGTAGACACCGCTGAGTAACCTCCTGCAGATTTCTGCAGGTCAGAGAATCCAGGTGAGCCAGACACCTGACGGTGGCAGCTGTGAGGCAACAAAAGCTAGTAGGCTCAGGTAAAAATCAAAATGAGGAAGGCATAGCAGGAGCAGTCAGCTAGTCCTCACTGCAAGACTGGATATACAAGATGCTCCCTCCATCCAGGGATTGTGTGATGCCCTGTAGATCTGGACATAACCCAGCAGGGAAGAAGACTATTAAATGGAGATTCTAACCTCTGTCTCTGCTCCTCCTCCTTTCTCCTACCTCTGCCCAGACATCCCGTTTGCCCCACTATTTCTCCCAGGACAGGCCAAGCATACTCCAGTCCAGCCTCAGGGCCTTTGCACTCTCCATTCCCTCACCCAGATGGACCCTTCTTCTCTGAGTCTTCATAAACCTCACTCCCTCACATCTTCCAGGTCTCTGAATGAAGGTCACCTCATCAAGACACTTTCTCTGACCACCCTTGATAAAATAACACTCCTTCTCCATCACTACTTTTGCCTTCCCTCTGCTGAATTTTTCATTAGAGCACTTAACAACACTTATGCATTCTATCATATATTTGGTTTTTTTGTTTTGTTTTTCATCTCTCTCTCCCACTGGGATGCAGATGAAACTTCATGGTATAAGAAGTTTTAATCTGATATGTCATGGCTATATTCTCACCCTGTGAAAAAAAAAGAAAATACCTAGTACATAGAGGCCCTTGATAAACATTTGTTGAATAAATAATAATTAATTCTCTCCCACATGTATGAATGGAAGCTATTAATAATAAATTAAGTTTGTGCAAGGAAAAATAAAGTTATAGTTCCTGGAATTTGTACCTGACTTTTCTATCCTTGGTGTTAAGATAGACTTTTAAGAGTCTTGTTGGGTATAAGATTCTATAATCTGCCCTGCATTTGTTTCTAAGTCTATATTATAGAGACTGTGATTCTCTGTGTCTGTATCAAGGATCTTGGAAATCCTGGCCTTGGTGGGTCTGGACAGCTCACCCTGAAATATAAAGCTGGATCTTAATGACTCCAAGATGTACAGGATAAACCAAGGGCACCCAGCTTGATTTCACATAGCAGTTCCAGCTTGGAGGGATAATTGGAAAGATTATCACCAGGAAATTATTTACAGGACAGGCGAACTCCAGACACAGCCATCACCACCCCCAACCCCTGCCTGGTTTTTATTTCACATAAATGGTTTTCTGAGCAGACAAAAGGGCAGAACCCTGCCTGGTTTGGTGGATTTATGAGACAAAAAGGAAATGCCCACAGAGGTCAGGGATGTCTCAACCATCAGGGAAAGGTAAAGGTCCTGAGATGATGGCAGTGCTCCCCCTCCCCCAACCAAGGTGATAAGATAGTTTAGTCCCAGGGCCAGCACACCCGCAGACTTGCTGGGACCAGACAAGGGACCTAAACAAGCAAATACAGCCAGGCAGAGGCCAAGGTAGACAGGATACCTATATCTCAAGAGGTCAACTCTGACCAATTTTTTCCCCACCAGGCAAGTCAATGTGGCCAGATTTTGAGTTCCCTTTAAAAGCCAAATCCCAAGTTTGTATGTGAATCTTCCCATTTTAAATGTTGGTAATGGAGTCAAAAAATTTTTAAAGCACCATTTTCCAGTTAATATTTCCACGTAACAAGTAATTCCAAATTGAGTGACGTAAAGCCACCATTTTATTACTTTCATGGATTCTTTGTGTCGAAAGTCTAGACAGGGCACTGCGGGGACAGCTTGACTCTCCTCCATGGTGTCTGGGGCTTCAGCTGGGAAGATTCAAATGGCCAGGGCTACAATCGTCTGGAGGCTTCTCTGCTGCTGCCTGGGCAGGGGTGACTCAAAGGCTGAGACTGTCCACTGGAGCAAGTGCCTCCACGTGGCTTCTCCATGTGGCCCGGGCTTCTCACAGCATGTGCTCGGGTTCCCAGACAGAGTATCCAGAGAATGAGCACTGCATGAGAGCCAGGTGGAAGCTGCCTGGCATGGTATGCTTTAGCCTCACAAAGTTCTCTCTCCGGTAAGAGGATTATACTTTCTATGCCATTGACATCAGGCCTGGCTGCATGACTTACTTTGGCCAAAGATCTGTGAGCTGTGAGTGATGTCATGGCGCTTCCAAGCAGGCGCTTTAAGAACCACCCATGTTTCCACCATAGATTTTTCCCCCCTTCCACCAGGTATCCCAATAGGGTCACTGGGTCCCAGGAAGGACCCAGCTGGGTCCTAGAAGGAAGATGATGTGGAGAGAGCTGCAGCCAATCCTGGGGGTAGGATGCGCAAGAAATAAACATTGGTTGTTGTAAACCAGTGAGATGTGACATTTGTTACTGCAGCATAACTTAGAGAAGCTGACTGATATAGAAATATAACCAATGAATTGATAAAAAATTTTCATTCTTTGTTAGAGTATAAATTTTATAAGTAGTATACTTACCTTTTATAAGTAGTACATTGATGCTTTACATTAGTTTCTCATTGTTCTAATAAACAGAAGCATTCCCCCCAAAAAATATTTACAAGGATTTATATTTTTAAACAAGTCTGATAAATATTTCTTGCATCTTCTCCATTCTTTTTCTGAGATCTGGATCATCTTTGTGTGTGCTGTGTGCTAAGTCGCTTCAGTTGTGTCTGACTCTTTGTGATCCTACGGACCATAGCCCAGCAGGCTCCCCTGTACATGGGATTCTCCAGGCAAGAATACTGGGGTAGGTTGCTATTTCCTCCTCCAGGGGATCTTCCCAACCCAGGGGTTGAACCTGCACTCCTTATATCTCCTGCATTGGCAGGCAGTTTCTTTACCACTAGTGCTATCTTCACCATCATTATTCTGAATTCTTTTTCTGGAAGGTTGCCTATCTCCACTTCCTTTAGTTGTTTTTCTGGAGTTTTATCTTTTTCCTTCACCTGGCAGATAACCCTCTCTGCCTGTTCATTTCGATTAAGTTTTGGTGATTGTGGCTTTCTTTCTGGAGGCTGTGGGACTGTAGTTCTTGCTTCTTCAGTCTGCCCTCTGGTGGATGAGGCTAAGAGGCTAGTGTAAGCTTCCTGACGGGAGAGATTGGCTGTGGGAAAAACTGGGTCTTGCTCTGGAGAGCAGGGCTGCTGCTGTTAAATGACTTCAATCATGTCCGACTCTGTGCTACCCCATAGAGGGCAGCCCACCAGGCTCTGCCATCCCTGGGATTCTCCAGGCAATAATATTAGAGTGGGTTGCCATTTCCTTCTCCAATGCATGAAAGTGAAAAGTGAAAGTGAAGTCACTCAGTCGTGTCTGACTCTTAGCGACCCCATGGACTGCAGCCCACCAGGCTCCTCCATCCATGAGATTTTCCAGGCAAGAGTACTGAAGTGGGGTGCCATTGTTACGGTAGGCTAATAGCCCAACACTGAGGATGGTAGAGTAGAAGGATGTACGCTCATCTTCTTCAGGAACTCCAAAATTACAACTCACTGCTGAACAACCATCGACAGGAGAATGTTGAATCCCACCTTAAAAAGATACCCCCACGTCCAAGGGAAAAGGAGAAGCCCCAACAAGATGGTAGGAAGGGTGAAATCCCATTTAGAATCAAACCCTATACCTGCCAGAGACACTTGGAGGGCTAGTTAAAACCTTGTGCACACCAGGAGAACCCACAGAGACTAAGCCAGACCTGCCTTTGAGTGTTTGAGTGTCTCCTGCAGAGGTATGGGTCAGCAGTGGCCTGCCGCAGGGCACAGGCTCTGGGTGCAGCAGACCTGGTTATGGCATAAGCCCTCTTGGTGGATGTTGCCATTAACCCCACCATAGAACTGCCAGAACTTACACAAGACTGGAGAAACAGACACTTGGAGGCACAAACAAAACATTGTGTGCATCAGGACCCAGGAGAGAGGAGCAGTGACCACACAAGAGACTGACTCAACCTGCCCACGAGTGTCCAGGAGTCTCCAGCAGAGGTGTGGGTCAGCAGCAGCCTATTGCAGGGTCAGGGGCACAGAGTGGGGCAGTGCACAGGACCTTTTGAAGGAGATCACCATTATTTTCATTACCTCCACCATAGTTTGGCCTCAGGTCAAACAAAAGGGAGGGAACACAGCTCCGCCCATCAACAGAAAACTGGATTAAAGATTTACTGAGTGGGGCCCTGCCCATGAGAACAAGACCCAGTTCCCCCTTCAATCAGTCTCTTCCATCAGGAAGCTTCCATAAGCCTCTTATCCTTCTCCATCAGAGGGCAGACAGAAATGAAAACCACAATCACAGAAAACTAACCAATCTGATCACAAGGACCACAGCCTTGTCTAACTCAATGAAACTATGAGCCATGCTGTGTAGGGCCACCCAAGACAGACTGGTCATGGTGGAGAGTTCTGACAAAATGTGGTCCACTGGAGAAGGGAATGACAAACCACTTCAGTATTCTTGCCTTGACAACAGTAAAAAAAAAAAAAAAAGGGGGCAAAAAGATAAGAAACTGAAAGATAATTCCCCAGGTTGGTAGGTGCACAATATGCTACTGAAGAACACTGGAGAAATAACTCCAGAAAGAATGAAGAGATGGAGCCAAAGCAAAAACAACACCCATTTGTGCATGTGACTGGTGATGGAAGTAAAGTCCAATGCTGTAAAGAATAACATTGCATGGAACCTGGCATGTTAGGTTCATGAATCAAGGTAAATTGGAAGTGGTCAAACAGGAGATGGCAAGAGTGAACATTGACATTTTAGGAATCAGTGAACTAAAATGGACTGGAATGGGTGAATTTAACTCAGATGACCATTATATCTACTACTGTGGTCAAGAATCCCTTAGAAGAAATGGAGTAGCCTTCATAGTCAATAAAAGAGTCTGAAATATGATACTTGGATGCAATCTCAAAAATGATGGAATGATCTCTGTTTGCTTCCAAGGCAAACCATTAAATATCATAGTAATCCAACTCTATGCCCTAACCAGTAATGCTGAAAAAGCTGAACAGTTCTATGAAAACCTACAAGACCTTCTGGAACTAACACCCTCTAAAGATGTCCTTTCCATTATAGGGGACTGGAATGCAAAAGTAGGAAGTCAAGAGATACCTGGAGTAACAAGCAAATTGGGCCTGGGAGTACAGAATGAAGCAAGGCAAAGGCTAACAGTTTTGCCAAGAGAACACACTGGTCATAGCAAACACGCTCTTCCAACAACACAAGAGACAACTCTACACCTGGATATCATCAGATGGTCAATACCGAAATCAGATTGATTATATTCTTTGCAGCCAAAGATGGAGAAGCTCTATACAGTCAGCAAAAACAAGACCGGGAGCTGACTGTGGCTCAGATAATGAGCTCCTTATTGCCAAATTCAGAAATAAATTGAAGAAAGTAGGGAAAACTACTAGACCATTCAGGTATGACCTAAATCAAATCCCTTATGATTATACAGTGGAAGTGACAAAGAGATTCAAGGGATTAGATCTGATAGAGTGCGTGAAGAACTATGGACAGAGGTTTGTGACATTGTACAGGAGGCAGGGATCAAGACCATCCCCAGAGAAAAGAAATGCAGAAAGGCAAAATGGTTGTCTGAGGAAGCCTTACAAATAGCTGAGAAAAGAAGAGAAGCTAAAGACAAAGGAGAAAAGGAAAGATACACCCTTCTGAATGCAGAGTTCCAAAGAATGCAAGGAGAAAGACTTCCTCAGTGATCAGTGCAAAGAAATAGAGGAAAACAATAGAATGGGAAAGACTAGAGATCTCTTCAAGAAAATTAGAGATACCAAGGGAACATTTCATGCAAAGATGGGCACACTAAAGGACAGAAATGGTATGGATCTAACAGAAGTAGAAGATATTAGGAAGAGGTGGCAAGAATACACAGAAGAACTATACAAAAAAGATCTTCCTGACCAAGATAATCATGATGGTGTGATCACTCACCCAAAGCCAGACATCCTGGAATGCGAAGTTAAGTGGGCCTTAGGAAGCATCCTAAGAACAAAGCTAGTTGAGGTGATGGAATTCCAGTTGATCTCTTTCAAATCCTAAAAGATGATGCTGTGAAAATGCTGCACTCAATATGCCAGCAAATTTGGAAAACTCAGCTTTGGCCACAGGACTGGAAAAGGTCAGTCTTCATTCCAATCCCAAAGAAAAGCAATGCCAAAGAATTTTCAACCTACCACACAATTGCACTCATCTCACATGCTGGCAAAGTAATGCTCAAACTTCTTCAAGCCAGGCTTCAACAGTACATGAACCCTGAACTTCCAGATGTTCAAGCTGGATTTAGAAAAGGCAGAGGAACCAGATATCAAATTGCCAACATCCACTGGATCATCAAAAAAGCAAGATAATTCCAGAAAAATATCTACTTCTGCTTTATTGACTAGGCCAAAGCCTTTGACTGTGTGGATCACAACAAATTGTGGAAAATTCTTAAAGAGATGGAAATATCAGACCACCTGATCCGCCTCTTGAAAAATCTGTATGCAGGTCAAGAAGCAACAGTTAGAACTGGACATGAACAACAGACTAGTTCCAAATTGGGAAAGGAATACGTCAAAACTGTATACTGTCACCCTGCTAATTTAACTTATATGCAGAGTACATCATGTGAAATTCTGGGCTGGATGAAGCACCAAGCTGGAATCAAGATTGCTGGGAGAAGTATCAGTAACCTCAGATATGCAGATGACACCACCCTATGGCAGAAAGAGAAGAACTAAAGAGCCTCTTGATGAAAGTGAAAGAGGAGAGTGAAAAAGTTGGCTTAAAACTCAACATTCGGAAAACTAAGATAATGGTATACGGTCCCATCACTTCATGGCAAATAAATGGGGAAACAGTGAAAACAGTGAGAGATTTTATTTTGAGGGGCTCCAAAATCACTACAGATGGTGACTGCAGCCATGAAATTAAAAGATGCTTGCTCCTTGGAAGAAAAGATATGACCAACCTAGACAGCATATTAGGAAGCAGAGACATTTTGCCAACAAAGGTCCATCTAGTCAGGGCTATTGTTTTTTCTGTAGTCATGTATGGATGTGAGAGCTGGACCACAGAGAAGGCTGAGCATTGAAGAATTGATGCTTTTGAACTGTGGTGTTGGAGAAGACTCTTGAGAGTCCCTTGGACTGCAAGGAGATCCAACCAGTCCATCCTAAAGGATATCAGTCCTGAATGTTCATTGGAAGGACTGATGCTGAAGCTGAAACTCTAATACTTTGGTCACCTGATGCGAAGAACTGACTCACTGGAACAAGACCCTGATGCTGGGAAAGATTGAAGGTGGGAGGAGAAGGGGACAATATAGGATGAGATGGTTGGATTGCATCACTGACTCAATGGGCATGGGTTTTAGCAAGCTCTGGGAGTTGGTGATGGACAGGGAGGCCTGGCATGTTGTAGTCCATAGGGTCGCAGAGTCGGACACAACTGAGTGACTGAACTGACTGACTGATGGTAGGGCTAATGATGACCTCCAAAAGGGCTCTCACCAAGGGCAGGACTGCTGCTGCCAGTGCCCTTGTCTCTGCAGTTAGCCACTGTGGCTCCAGGTCTCTGCCGGCTTCCCTCTAACACATGCATGTAAGTCTGGTTCAGTCTCCTGAGGGGCCACTGCTCCTTTCCCCTGGGTCCTAGTGCACAAAAGATTTTGTCTGTGCCCTCCAAGAGTGGGGTCTCTATATCTCCCAGTCCTGCGGAAGTCCTGGAAGTCCTGCAATAAATCTCGCTGGCCTTCGAAGTCAGATTCCCTGGGGATTTCTGTCACTTTGCCAGATCCCCAGGCTGGAAAGCCTGACGTGGGGCTCAGAACTTTCACAGCAGTGGGAGAACTTCTTTGGTATTATTTTTGTCCAGCTTGTGGATCACCTACCTGGCGGGTTTGGGATTTGATTTTATCGTGATTGTGCCCCTGCTACCATCTTATTGTGGCTTCTCCTTTGTCTTTGGACATGGGCAATCTTTTTTGGTGGGTTCCAGCATCCTCCTGCTGTTGATGGCTGTTCACTAGTTGTGATTTCAGTGCTCTCACAGGAGATAAGCTCATGTCCTTCTACTCCACCATCTTGAACCAATCTTTTATTTTTAAACAAGTTTGAAGAAATGTCATTGTCTTCCACAATGGCCCATCCCTTGTTTTAGGATACTAAAGACTGTAAAGTCTGGCAATAAGGAAAATTTCATTAACTCAGTGTTTCCCAAAATCACTTTGTGATAGAACCTGCCATTTAATGTATCATGAGAGTCTGGGACACAGGTTATTCTCAAATTGATTTTTTTTCTGTTTGCTATTAGGTAGTAAGCATGAGGTGCTTTACATGTATGCTATCATTTAAGTGCTATAACAGCCTCTTTGAGAGAGGCAACATTATTCCCATTTTACAGCTGAGAAAGCAAAGGCTTAGAGAGACAAATTGACTTGCTCGGAGAAAGCACAGTGGGAAAAAAAAAAAGAAAAAATGGTGGAAGCAGGCCTTGTATCTAGGTTTGGAAACAAAGACTGAGTTCTTAACCCACCTGACTTCTTCTTGGCCCCAAACTCAGCTCCCAGCTCTGGAGCTATTTGGTGATGCTTCAGTATCCACTGAATCCTGTCCTCTCCACTCTACTGCTGACCATGCCCCTTCATGCTCCTCATAGCCTTCCATCTCTTCTCCATCTTTAAGCCTTCTTTGAGGCTTAGCTCATGATCTGTCCTCCAGAAAGCCTTCCTTGACTACTTTTCTTCATAGCGAACTCTCTGCTTTATATGAAGTTAGTGGAGTAGAACATTTTCCTAAGATGTAAAGTCTCACACACCCTTCAGTTCAGTTCAGTCACTCAGTCATGTCCAACTCTTTGTGACCCCCATGAATCGCAGCACGCCAGGCCTCCCTGTCCATCACCAGCTCCCAGAGTTCACTCAGACTCGTGTCCATTGAGTCAGTGATGCCATCCAGCCATCTCATCCTCTGTCGCCCCCTTCTCCTCCTGCCCTCAATCCCTCCCAGCATCAGAGTCTTTTCCAATGAGTCAACTCTTCGCATGAGGTGGCCAAAGTACTGGAGTTTCAGCTTTAGCATCAGTCCTTCCAAAGAAATCCCATTAGACATACTGAATCAAAGACTCCAGGGACAGGGTCCACCTGTCTCAGTTTCAGCAAGTCTTCCTAGTAAGATACAGATGTATTTTCAAGTGTAAGAACCATTAATATAAGTTGACAACTTTGGTTCCTTTCTCCTGACCAGCATTTAGTATAGGAGGAGACACTGGATGAAATTCTGGAGATGTGAGATGAATCTGTTAGGGAGGGGCTTCTGGGAAATTTCATCATCCTTAATAGGATGAAAGACTCTACTCATTAAGATGTTTTTGGTTTCAAGCCACAGAAATTCTAACTAATAGGAGCTTAAGTAAACAGGAATTTTATTATTCTCACTTTCAAAACATCTAGAGCTAAGCAGTGGCTAGAGTTGGTTTGATGGCTTAGCAATGTCTGTGATTCTCTTGGCCTTTGCCTCTGAACACAGAATGGCTGCCACAGATTAGGCATCACATCATATGCCAGGCAGGAGGAAGAAGTGGGGACGGCTGCTGCAGGCCATGCCTGTCCCTCTTCTAGGAGAAAGTAGAGATTTCCCAGAAGCCCCCAGGAGGTTTCTACATATGTCTCACTGGCCAGAATAGGCCATGGGGGCACCTCTGGCAAGAAGGGAGATTAGCTAAGTGGTTATTTGGGTTTTCCAACTTAAGAGCCTCTTGATGAAAGTGAAAGAGGAGAGTGAAAAGTTGGCTTGAAGCTCAACATTCAGAAAACGAAGATCATGGCATCCAGTCCCATCACTTCAGGCAAATAGATGGGGAAACAGTGGAAACAGTGACAGACTTTATTTTTCTGGGCTCCAAAATCACTGCAGATGGTGACTGCAGCCATGAAATTAAAAGACACTTACTCCTTGGAAGGAAAGTTATGACCAACCTAGACAGCATATTAAAAAGCAGAGACATTACTTTGTCAACAAATGTCTGTCTAGTCAAGGCTATGGTTTATCTGGTGGTCATGTATGGATGTGAGAGTTGGACTATAAAGAAAGCTGAGCACTGAAGAATTGATGCTTTTGAACTGTGGTGTTGGAAAAGACTCTTGAGAGTCCCTTGGACTGTGAGGAGATCCAACCAGTCCATCCTAAAGGAGATCAGTCCTGGGTGTTCATTGGCAGGACTGATGTTGAAGCTAAAACTCCAATACTTTGGCTACCTGATGCAAAGAGCTGACTCATTTGAAAAGACCCTGATGTTAGGAAAGATTGAGGGCAGGAGGAGAAGGGGACGACAGAGGATGAGATAGTTTGATGGCATCATCGACTCAATAGACATGGGTTTGGGTAGACTCAGACAGTTGGTGATGGACAGGGAGGCCTGGCGTGCTGTGGTTCATGGGGTCACAAACAGTCAGACACAACTGAGTGACGAACTGAACTGAACTGAACTGAACCTCTATAGTGAAGGCAGGAAAAGAAGGGTTGGGGATGATGTGGGGTGGGCAAACCCACAGTGTCTTCCTTGCTGAAGTGAGATCTATCTACTCCCAGCTGAAAAACTTTCTGACAGAAAGTAGTACCAGTTAAGGTAAGGGATCAGACAAAATTCTGGAGATGTGAGATGACTCTGTTAGGGAGGAGGCTTCTGGGAAATTTCATCAACCTTAATAAAATGGTCATCCTAGTAAAATGGTGCAGAAGTCAGGCCCAGGGTCAGTGCACAAACTGAGGCTGCACCACAGATTTCTCCAATATTTCTCCTGTCTTTTGTCTTTGTTTTCCACAGAATCATTCCTCCTAGAATATCAGAGGAATGCACCCTCTGAATTTACCAAAAGATGCAGACAGGGTAGAGGAATTTGGGTTCTGAGGTGGGAAAGTGAAAGTGAAAGTCACTCAGTCATGTCTAACTCTTTGCAACCCCATGGACTATACAGTCCATGGAATTCTCCAGGCCAGAACACTGAACTGGGTAGCCTTTCCCTTCTCCAGGGGATCTTCCCAACCCAGGGATTGAACTCAGGTCTCCTGCATTGCAGGCAGATTCTTTACCAGCTGAGCCACAAGGTGGGAAAGATCTGTAGCTAGTTTCTGGCCTGTCATTTCTATGCTGTATGACCTTAGGCAGGTGGCTCCACCTCTCTGAGCGTCAGTTTCTTCATCTCTAAAATGGAGCTAATGAGGGCCCCTGCCTCCCCTCAGTGAGGTATGAGGATTAAATGAGACCAACAACATATTAATAAAACAACAAGCTCCATTCCTAGTACTAAGGTAGGTGCTCAGTGAACTGGTTTCTATTATAGCTATTATCAATTATTTTAGCACAATCCTGCTGTTGTGGAGTTGAAGACATTGCTTTTTAAACATCAGGCCACAGAAAATCAGTGGACAGGATTCTTATTGCACCTCCTTTGAGGAATGCTTTAATGAAATGCAGAATGAAATTCTTATTAGCATATCAGTCCTTTCTGTGTAAATGACCATCATCCTAAGCATGACAGTGGTACCCTTGAGTGTAGGGGGAAGAAGGTGCCTCAGCCCCTTTATCAGCAGCTCAAGTCCAGTCGGGGGAGGGGAGATCAGTGACTATCCCCCTCCCAGGATGGAGGTGGCCAGCATCTTGAGCTGCCCTCCACACTTCCTGTCATTTGTGGTTTAATCAAGCCCCATTAATCCCTCCAAGTATCAAAGCCCAGCACAGGAACCACAAACTCCCACAGCCTCTGACGGGAATTGTGTGGCTAAAGCCAAGGGGAACTCTTTGAAAGGTAATTAGTGTCCTTTGAATTAGGGCCCTTTGATTTTGCTTCCTGGCTTTAAATGGTCACAGGAGATTTTGCATCAAGGAGGAAAAACAAAAAAAGCAGCAGCAAAAGCTCCTTGCACTGGGCCTTCTGCCTCCTCTCGAGTTGTGCTGTGGCTTGGGAGAGGATATTTGTGAATATGGTCAGAGGTAGATGAGTTGTCGAAGGGCTTGTTTACTCATTCATTCATTCAGGCTCATGCTCTGCACCAGGCACCGTTGCTAAGCATGGGATGTGCAAATTTCATTGGTCATTCGTTCATTTTTAATATCTCCATGTCAGACACCAAGCTGGGCCCCATGGTCCTAAGCTTGTTATTCAGTGGAGGAGGCACATCATAAACAGGTAAATAAATAAGAATAATGGCTTTGAGAATAGAGTGTGTGTGACCTCAGTCGCTCAGCCATATCTGACTCTCTTATGACCCCATGGACTGTGGCCCGCCAGGCTCATCTGTCCATAGGATTTCTCAGGCAAGATTACTGGAGTGGGTTGCCCTTCCCTTCTCCAGGGGATCTCCCTGACTCAGGGATCAAACCTAGGTCTCCAGCATTGGCAGGCAGATTCTTTACCACTGAGCCACCTGGGAAGCCTGAGAATAGAATACCAACAACTAAATAATGTTCATTCAGTGACGAATGGAAGAAGTGTCTTCGCTGTGGGTTGGGGAAGGCCACCTTGAGGAGGGACTTCCCTGATATCCCAAAGAATCAGTCCTTCTAATCCTTAAACTGGAACACCTTCTTAATACATCTTGTCCTTTGCCATCTTTTAATACATATAAGGTTGAAGAGAAGACTTTATTTCCAGTAAGGAAACAGTCAAAGGGCAATCATTAATTAAAATTTAATTTCCCTGTCAGGGATTAATAAAGAATAGAGGGGAATGTGACAAACTCGAAAGAATCACATTTTATGCAAAGAGGGCAGTTGTTGGTCACTGCTATCTTATTGTTTCATGTGGAAACGTGGGATACTTTAGATATTTTATGAAATCTTCAAATTTAAAATATGGATGTAAAGAGCATGAGTTTGCATCCTCCATACAATAGCCAACCTCTAAGATGACCCCAATGGTCCCACCTTCTGGTATTTATTCTCTTGTGTCATCTTTCCTCCATTGAATCAGGGCTGGCCTCTGCAATCAGTAGGAAATGGTAGACCTG
Source organism: Aepyceros melampus (assembly GCA_006408695.1). NCBI lineage: Eukaryota > Metazoa > Chordata > Mammalia > Artiodactyla > Bovidae > Aepyceros > Aepyceros melampus. The sequence continues at coordinate 474,782 of SJXQ01003442.1, forward strand.
ATAGTGTGTGGTTTCTGAAGCTAGCTCACAAAAGCACTGAGATTCCATCTTGCTCACTTGAATCACTCATGTTGGGGGCGGCAGCCAAACCATGAGGACACTCAAGCCATCCTCCTTTGAGAGGAAAGAGGTACTGAGGCTCTCAGCCTCCAGCCAGTGCCAGCTAGACAGCCACAGAAGGAAAACTACTTGGAAGAGAGTCCTTCAGCCCTAGTCAAGCTTCAGGTGAGTGAAGCTCCTGCCAATACCCAACTGGACCTTCATGAAAGACCGTAAGACAGAGCTGGCTGGCCTGCTCCCAAATTCCTGACCCATAGAAACCATGAGAGATCATAGATGATTTTCGCTGTGACTGTTGTTGTGTAACCCAAGGGTTGACAGACTTTATCTATAAAGGGCCAGGTAATGCTTCCCGCGTGGCTCAGCTGGTAAAGAATCTGCCTACAATGTGGGAGGCCTGGGTTTGATCCCTGGGTTTGGAAGATCTCTTAGAGAAGGGAAAGGCTACCCACTCCAGTATTCTGGCCTGGAGAATTCCATGGACTGTATAGTTCATGGGGTCACAAAGAGTCGGACACGACTGAGCAACTTTCACTTTCACTAATGCAGGAGACCTGGGTTCAATCCCTGGGTCAGGAAGATCCCCTGGAGAAGGGAATGGCCACCCATTCCAGTATTCTGGCCTGGAGAACTCCACTGACAGAGGAGAAACTGGCGAGCTGCCATCCATGGGGTCGCAAAGAGTTGGACACGACTGAGTGACTAACACTTTCGCTTTCACAGTAAATATTTCAATCGGTACAGACCATATAATCTCTGTTAAAAACTATTCAAGTCTGAAAAAAGTAGCCCTAGGTCATACATCGACTGAGCGACTTCATTTTCACTTTTCACTTTCATGCATTGGAGAAGGAAATGGCAACCCACTCCAGTGTTCTTGCCTGGAGAATCCCAGGGACGGGGGAGCCTGGTGGGCTGCTGTCTATGGGATCACACAGAGTCAGACACGACTGAAGTGACTTAGCAGCAGCAGCAGCAGCAGCAGCAGCAGGTCATACATAAATGAATGAGTGTGGCTATGTTCCAATAAAACTTGATTTACCAAAACAAGTAGTGGGCCAGATTGGGCCTGAGGACTACAGTTAGTAAATCTTTCCTTTAAGCCTCTTTCTTTTGCAATTGGTTATGTGGCAGTACACAACTAATGCACGACTGCAATTTGTGAAGTGACCTGAACTGCACGCATTTCAGACAAAACACACTGTTGGTGCTTTGGAGGCGAGATTAGAAGCTGCACACAGCACAAGCATCGAGGGGCAATGGTCCCAGGAAGAGACAATGAGCCCAGGCTTGGACGAGGAGATGACACAGATGGCCTTTGTTCTTCTTGCCAGTCAACATCACAAGAATGATATTACAACCATAATGGAGACCATGCCCTTTCATTCTCCCTGCACTGTCTGGTGCTGATCTTGAACTGTCTCAAGAATAAACAAAGGGGACAGATAGGGAGGAAGCCGTCTCCCTCCCCAAGTTCTGTAAAGAGTGTGCAGAGCTGGCATGGGGCAAGCTCCTCAGCTGCTGATAAGGCTGAACCTTGAACCCAGGACAAAGAAACTTTCATGGAGGGTTCTAGGCCTCTTGCCCAGTCTCTCTGCACCTTCCATGTGCCCTCTGCAGCCCGTTCCTCACAGCCCCTCTGAGCACCCAGCTCCCTGCTGGAGTCAAAGCTGCAGCTGGGCACAACCTGGGACCGACCTGAGCCTGGAACGCAAAGGTCTACAAGTGTAGTGTGTGGGGCAGTAACTAGCGCAAGGTGCTCAGGAGCTGGGGCGGTGGGAGAAGCGAGGCAGAGGGCAGGAGAATAAAGAAGGGGAGGAGAAAATGAGAAAAGGGCAGGGGAGAGAGAATCGAATCATCCAGAAGAGTTTGGATACAGGGCTCACACGGTGTCACCAGAATCTTGCCTCACTCTTGATCCATCTGTGTGAATTCCATTCTCTAGCAACCCAGGAGCTCCAACTTGTGGATTCTACAGCCGCAGAAAGCAGTGGCAGGAGCAATCCCAGCAGCGGTTTGGGATCCACTCTGGCTCTCAGGTCACGTGCCCGCACACTGTAACCAATCACTGTGTCCAGGAAATGTCCAAGTCGGATTGGCTTGGGTCCAATGCTCCACCCCAGCCCTCCTGGACTGGAAGAAGAGGAAACCAGCCAGAAGAAAGGGAAAGTTAGGTTCAGGGCAGGATAGAGTCCCAAACTATGTCCCTTTAGTGTTTATTGATTGAAATTTTCCTTTCCATTCCCTTCCTTGTGCAAAAGGGGCGATCGTACTGTGAGAGAAGGATATGCCTGTGGTCACACAATTTGTCAGTGGTGCTGTGCACTGAATGTTTGCATATGCCTCTGAAATTCATATGTTGAAGCCCTAATCCTCAGTGTGACAGTATTTGAAGGTGGGGCCTTTGGGAGGAGGTAGGTACATGCATTGGAGAGGGAAATGGCAACCCACTCCAGTGTTCTTGCCTGGAGAATCCCAGGGACGGGGAAGCCTAGTGGGCTGCCCTCTATGGGGTCGCACAGAGTCGGACACGACTGAAGCGACTTAGCAGCAGCAGCAGGTTTAGGTGAGGTCATGATGGGAGAGACTGCAGGAAAGGAACAGTGCTTTTGTTAAGAAGAGAAAGAGACCAGAGACACCTCATTGCCCCACCATGTGAGAGTACAGCAAGGAGTCTGCAAGCCTGGAACAGGGCCCTCACCACACACTGAATCTGTTAGTATCTTGATCTTGAACTTTCCAGCTTCCAGACTGTGAGAGATACAGTAGCCACCCAGTCCATGGGGTTTTGTTACTGGAGTCCAAGTGGATTGGGACAGTGACAAAAGCCAGGCATGATTCAGGGCCTGCTCTCTGGCAACTGTCTCCTCAGGGGCAAGGCCAAATGAGCCAGGTACTGAGGGAGCCAATGGGGCTCTGAGGCTACCTGGGAAGATTTATGGCAGGGCTGGGGGGCGGGGCGGGGGAGGGTGTTGAGGTCTTTCAGCAAGGGCTTGTAGAGTGGTCAGGGTTTCTGTGCACAGACAGCAGAGAAGAGGACCAGGCTTCCCCCAAAAGGAGTTCTCTCTTTCTCTTCCTCTGGGGACCTAACCATCTGGTGGGGAAATGCTGTAGCTAGGGGGACCAGCTGTAGCTACAGAGTGTTACCAGGACATTACAGGAGAAAGCATTATAGGGAGTGTGGGGAGTCCCAGCACTGGCCTTTGTCCAGAAGGAGGAAGTCAAGGAGGCTTCCTGATAGCAGGGATGTTTGAGCTGAATTTTGACAGAAGAGCATAAGTTAGCTAGAAAGGTTTTTCCAGTGATGGGATGTCATGTGCAAAGCATAGACGTGCAATAGTTCATATGATTTTTGGTGGTGGTTTAGTTGCTAAATCATGTCTGACGCTTGTGACCCCATGGACTGTAGCCTGCCAGGCTCCTCTGGGGCTTCTCAGGCAAGAAGGCTGGAGTGGGTTGCCATTCTCTTCTCCGAGGGATCCTCCCAACCCAGGGATCCTCCCAACCCAGGGATCCTCCCAACCCAGGGATTGAACCTGCATCTCCTGCTTTGCAGGTGGATTCTTTACCACTCAGCCACCAGGGAAGCCCCTCACAATGTGGTTGCAGAATAGCAAATAGCTCTGCATGCTGGTGTGCCAGAGAAAGGTGAGTGGTGAGGTTGGCGGGGGGGGGGGGTACCCGCAGGCCCTGATGGCACAGCCCCATGTCTGAAACTGACCAGAGCCCTGCCTTTATTTCTCTAGCTCTGGGGGGCTGAAGGAGAATTCGGGAGGGTGTAAGATGGGCAGTGACAACTTGTGAAGAAGCAAGTGACTTTGATCTCAAGAGGGATGGAGGTGGCACAGGTTGTAGGGGCAGAACGTGGCTACTCAAACCACCTTGACCCAAAGAGCAGTTCAGGAAGGATCTTGGGGTGACTCATTCTAACAAGTTTTGTAAAACATCTGTGGGGAAGTAACCATAAAACTTGTTGTTTTCTTTCTTGAAGACAGCTAGGCAATATGAGCAAAAGCCTAAAACATGCATATTCTTTAATCTGGAAGTTCTACTTCTAGGGACTTAGCCTAAGAAAATCAGTAAAGGTGAGAGCAAAGATTGAGCTTCAAGGATGTTTATTGCAACACTCTTTAGATAGGAAATAACTGGAAATGAACTGAATATCCAAAAATAGGAGGGTGGTATATCTAATGACTGGAAGTCTGATGATGGATACTTCTTTAGTCATTCGACTTGCTGCTGTGGTAAAGATCAACAGTTGCCAGACATCTGTCCACGGGCCAAGGCTGCTCTGTGAAAAAGTAGTTACTAGTCTATGGCAAAATCAGAAAAACAGAGACAACAACAAGATGTTCATTAAACTTTGTGTGTGTGTGTAACGTTATCTCCATTCTACTTCTTTGGCTTAATGATGAGAAGGGATATTAACTTTTTTCTTTCTAGGCTGCACATAACAAAAAAATCCAATTAACGGAGGCATAAACATGTAGGGGCGGTTTTTTTTCAATGTGAAAAAGAAATCTAAAAGTAGCAACCACTGGGGAAGTGCTTACCAACGCTGGGCAAGTAGGGATCTCTGATTTTCTTACCCTTTCCCTCATGATTCCAAGAAGGCTGCCACTACTCTTGGCAAGGTATTCATGTTCGAAGGTAGGAAGAGTTGGGTATGAGATGGTGTCGTGACATTTTTCCCTTCTACACGAAAGCAAAAATTTCCTAGAAGTCTCCAGCATTCGTGTGTGTTCTAAGTTGCTTTAGTCATGTCCAGTTCTTTGAGACCCTATGGACTATAGCCCACCAGGCTCCCCTGTCCATGGGATTCTCCAGGCAAGAATACTGGAGTGGGTGGCCATGCCCTCCTCCAGGGGATCTTCCCCACCCAGGGATAGAACCATATCTCCTGCATCTCCAGCACTGGCAGGTCGGTTCTTTACCGCTAGCACCACCTGGGGAGCCCCAGCAGACTTCCTCTTGTTTCATTGGCTAAATTAGGTCCCAGGGTCACCCTTCGTTGCAAGAGGGTCTAGGAAATCAAGAATCTGGCAAAAGGAAATGAAATTCCATGTTGGATTTACTAATGATGATTAACTGCCAGGACAGGGTACATAGCTCCCTTAAAGAAAACCAAGAAACAAGGGGGGTTTGAGTGGTAGGAAATGACTGCTGAGAGCTAGCCATGCCTGCTGCACTTGATGGAAAGAAAGTTGGCAACCTGAGATCAGGCTTCCCTAATTTTTCAAAGGTGAGATTTACTAGTTCACTAAATACTGAAGACTAGGAGCCACGGGAATAGTTTTCAAATCAGATTCCTGTGTTGCCCAGAATTATTTAGGGGCTTCTGTTAGGGTGAGAAGGTGGGGAGAAGGGTGGAATTACTAGTCCTTCAGCCCAATCATTTCCACTTTTGTCTGAATAGTACCGTGAGTATCTACATGAAATTCTACTAGATGTATGTGGAGGTATGTGTGTTTCTTGTGCATAGGGGTGTATGTGTATATATTGTATATCTTCATATATCTACATATTTATTCATAAGAGGAGGTGAGCCCCACATCCTACAACTCTGCTACCTTGACCCTTTCCTCCTATCTACATATTTATATATACATATACATATATATATATATATATATATTTGAGAGAGAGGAAGATCTAGAAAGATACACAGCAAGAGTTTTAAACTGATGATTCCTGAAGCTTCAGTCAGTATTTAAAAATTTCTTTGACTTTTGAATGTTCCCAGAATGGCCGCATACTCTCAACTACTCCATAGATTCAAACATTGCTGATATTCCTAACATCACGATTCACATATTTATGTGAATTTTCCGTTTTGTTTTTAGGCCACCAGTGCAGTATGTGGGATCTTAGTTCCCTGACCAGGGATTGAACCCATGTGCACTGCATTGGGAGCTAGAATCTTAACCACTGGACCACCAGGGAAATCCTTATATTAATTCCCATATAAATTGATTTCACCCTCATATCTTTATACTGATTTCAATACCACTTGATTCAAACATCTCTATTCATTTTAATACCATATGATTCACATTTACAGTAACTGCCTGGCCCCCTGTGCATTTATTTTGTGACTCCTGAATACACCAGGGCATGAACAATGGCTTTCTCTAGATCATAGGTTGTTTTTCATTTTTTTCTCTTTTCCTGGTCTGGCCTGTCTAATTTTGCTAAAGTAAACAAGCACGGCTTTTGTAATAAGGGGGAAAGACGCCATTTTAATTAAAAAGTAATAACAATGTGGCCTGTGATCCTGTGGGATGTTGGGCCATGCTCCATCAGCCCCTGCGGAGCCTGGCTCCTCTCTGCTGCCCCTGCCTCCCAGCCTGCTTCAAATGTGCTGCCAAGTGAGTGACTGGGGTCCCAGCCTTGCCCTCTGAGTGAGGCTCTCCTCAGAGGTGTGATGGGAGATGGGGGCTGGACAGCCTCTGAAGAACAGGCTTTTCCTGGAACAGTTCAGACAACCCATTTGGGGTCTGAGGTTCTTCCAAACACGGAACTCAAGTGTGGGGGACACGGTCCTTGCAAATGCCAACTGCTTTGCTCTGACCAGGGCTGTTGATATATGGCTTCAAGCGAATGTGGTATTATCACAGCACAGCTCCATTCTCGGCTACTGCGAGTCACCGGGACAACATCTGGTTTGAATCTTTGCTTGTTATGACCTAAAAAAATAAAAGCTGAAATCCAAGCCACCCCTTTAACACTCTGTATCTCGTCTTCTTTCATCCCTCTGTTTTTCTCCCCAATCCCTTCTCTTTTTCTTGCACTCTAGAAACTTCAAGCCAGGTGTCAGAATTTTGAAATTATCCAATCTGAGTGCCTTTCTCTCCTTTCTTCAGAGATGGAGACATTGAGGCCCAGGAAGGAGCAGTGATAACATTGCAAACATTTTCACTGACCTGCTGAGTAGCCGTGACAAACCGTTTGAGTCCCTCAGTTTCCTTTTCTTCAAGGCAGGACAGTACTGACACCTCCCAACCCATCCTTTTCAAAGAACCCCTGCAAGGAGCAAACAGGAGAGCGGGCAGGAAACGCTGGGCTATCAGCAATATAGTGGTCCCTTCACTCAAGGGCTTATAGTTAGCTAGTGGTTGAATTACGCTTTTCTAGACCTCAAGTCTCCTGATTTCTAATTGCAGCAGCCTCTGTAATTTATTTGGGAAGAAGGACTGGGAAGATAGTAACAATAATACCTTTTAACACATTAGTTATTGCCTTCAGTGCTGTAGGAACAGCACAGCATCGCAGCAAAGAACAACAGTCAGGTTATGGCCTTGAGCAAGCACATCACTCCTGCTATCTCAGTTTCCACATGTGATCAATGGGGTGATAATAGTGCCTACCTGATTTGATTGGAGAAGGCAATGGCACCCCCACTGCAGTACTCTTGCCTGGAAAATCCCATGGAAGGAGAAGCCTGGTAGGCTGCAGTCCATGGGGTCGCTAGGAGTCAGACACAACTGAACGACTTCACTTTCACATTTCACTTTCGTGCATTGGAGAAGGAAATGGCAACCCACTCCAGTGTTCTTGCCTGGAGGATCCCAGGGACGGGGGAGCCTGGTGGGCTGCCATCTATGAGGTCGCACAGAGTCGGACACGACTGAAGCGACTTAGCAGCAGCAGCAATCAGTTTGATATGAGGATGAAACAAGAGCATGTGTGCAGGTTGTTAGACTACCACAGGGAGCATATACACACAGACGATGGAGGCTCTGCTTTCTCTAACTGAGCTCTTTGCCGCTCTGGACATTTGACAGCAGCCCACCTTGCTGCAGCCCATCGTGTGTGTGTGTGTTGTGTGTGTGGTGTGTGTGTGCATGTGTGTGTGCGCATGTGTGTGTGCGTGTGTGTGCATGTGTGTGTGTGTGGTGTGAATAAAAGAAGCTCCCAGGGATCTTCCTTCCTCTCTCTACTTCTTTCTCCCTGTCTTCCTCTCTTCCCTGATCTTCCTTCCTAGGCAGAAGGGTCATCCCTAAACAACTTATCTAAGATGGTCAAGATCCATCTTCCTACCCAACAGGTCAAGGTTAGGCTTTTCACATATTGATGAAACCTAGGAGTTGAGAACAACTTGTTTCTCTCTAAATAACTCGGGCTTTCAAGACTCTCCTTTCTTAAGAGGGAATCTATTCCTGTTTTGAGGAAGAGAATTCCTATTTTGAGAGTCCAAGGCCGAACATCAACATTTCCCCTTGAGCTTCTGCCATTACAATTCTGACCCCTGAAGGCAAATGAATGCCTCTGGCTGCCTGTGGGAAGTTTAGGTACAACAAAAGGGAAAGGGGAAAAGTACTTGGAAATGTTTCAACATTTTAATCCTTAAGACACTTTGGCCAGGCATTTCCTCAGTGCCTGGCTGAAATAGAGTTCCATAGTGTTGGCCAATTTATTGTTATTGTTATAATTTATTCCCCATAATATCAGGTACTATCATTTACCCACTTTTGAAAATAAGCCCTTTTATTCAAGTATAACTTACATACAGTGTGACACATACAAAATGAACGTACCATGTAACTGACTGTCATCCCCATGTTCCCTCCCAGTCATTTTCCCTTCCCTGCTAAAAACAGTATCCTTCATCATAACTTCAAGCAACATGGATTTGCTTTGCCTGGTTTATGTTTATACCCAGAATCATGTAGTATGTATCTATTGTGTCTGTCTCTTTTCACTAAAAATTATGTTGTGAGACTCATCCATCTTGTCACATAAAGTAAAAAGTATTTTTATATTTTTATAGCCCTTTAGCTTTCTACTTAAAAACATACCACAATTTATATATTCATTCCACGGGCAACGGACGTTGAATTGTTCCCAGTTTGGGGCTATTACAGATAATTATACAAACCCTTTTTGTATATTTTCTGGTGCTCATTGGACTAATTTCTATAGGGTATAAACCTGAGAGTGAAACTGCTGGCCATAAGGTGGGCATATATCTGGCTTACTAACACTGTCAGTTTTCAAAAGCGGCTGTACTGATTTTAAACCAATATGATGCAGGATGCAGGATGCTTGGGACTGATGCACGGAGATAATCCAGAGAGAAGGTGTGGGGCGGGAGGGGGGAGGTGGGGGATGGGATTGGCAGTTCATGTACACTCATGGCTGATTCATGTCAATGTATAGCAAAATGAATACAGTATTGTAAAGCAAAACAAACTAAAAAATAAAAATTAATTAAAAAAAAAACAAATATGTGTAATAGTTTCAGTTGTTCCACACCCTTGTCTGTACTTGGCAGTGTCAGATCTTTCCTTTTTAACCACCTTGGTGAGTGTGTAGAGGTCTCTCATTGAGGCTGAAAATTTTGCTTCCCTGATAACCAGTGAGCTTGAGCATCTTTTCATGTGCCGTATTTACCACTTGAATATCCTCTTGTGAAATGTTCGTTTGTGTGTGTTGTCCTTTTTAAAGCTGATTTTTTTCCTGTGCATTTGCACAGCTCTGGGCATACACACAGTCTACACAGTCACATGACCCTCTAGATTCCCTGGAATATATCAGAGCTTTTCATAGCCCCTATGGACATTTCATTCTCCAGCTTTTCTTTTAAGGGCTTTTGGTTAGCTGATTGTTTTCCCCAAATGCTATCCATAACTTCAGGCAGCCCCAGAGTTAAACAATTGCTTCTGAATATTTCTGAAGAATGCCTCCAAGGAAAAGACTTTTTGTATTGGGTGAGCTCCTAGTCAACTCAAATAAAAACAGTCTTGCAAGTGCGGTCTTCCAGGGAAACACCAGACAGGCCAACTAATGACAACAGCCTGGAATGAGGCTTTGAAAAGAAGTTCCCTCTACTCTATTCCCTCTGGTGGCTGCTAGACGGCTGGATTTCAAGTCAACCACAGAGTTGGGGGTGGAAAAATGGGAATAGGGCAGGTTAAAATGCCACAAATGTCAGTGTTTTTGATAAGATTTTGCCCTATTTTGAATAAATTATTTCTTGATTGCTGTAGGTATTTAGTTTCAGAATTCTGGAAAACAATGATTTTGACAATTTTTTGGCCTCCTTTTATAGAAGTTTTGGAAGCCCTACTCCGTCATTTTCTCTTTTCTAAACCTTTGGCTGATATCGCCTTATCTTTTGCTCCAATCCTAAGAGGCAGGTATTGTTATTACCATTACCTCCATTTTACAAATGAGAAATCTGAGGCACAGAGAGGTAAAGCCACTAGCCCCAGGCCACACAGACAACTGGCGGAGCCAGGATCCGAATGCAGAGGTTAACTCTAGGGCTGGCAAGCTCACAAGGCTATTTCATACCCCCCAGGATCAAGACGTTAGGAGTTAGGATCGAGATATGGAGTTAGGAAGGCTGATTTCAACTCCCAGTTTTGCTTCTGTTCCATTGTGTGACCCTGGGTGCACCAGTTGCTCTCCCTCCGTGTGTCTCAGTTTCCCCGTATATAAAATGAAGTGGTTGCCTGATTGTCTTCTATATTCTCTCTCAAGATTTGGGGTTTTCCCCAAGCCTGGGGTGCCCACTAGACACTCAGATGAAGTTATGAGCCCTAGTTGGGAGGCAGGTCTGGGTGCTCCTGCTATAGACAATGTGTTCAGCTGTCACAAGACTTCTCTGGCCCAGCCTAGTTGCTGAGGGGCTTTAGGTGACTGCAGAAAAAGCTTTCTCTGCCAGGGAAGACTCTTCTGTTAGGCCATGGAATAAAGAACTCTCTTTTTAAAAATTTTTCAAAGTCTCTTCCTAATATTTGGCTTTAGGCGATGCCTCTGACCTCACCTCCCGTCTCTTCCCTCCCTCCCTGGGCTCTGAACACACATGTTAGGCACATTCCCACCTCAGGGCCTTTGCACTTGCTGTTCCATCTGTCTAATCTATCCACCTGGCCTATTCTCTCACCTCCTTCAGGTCTGTGCTCAAATATCCCTTGTCAATGAGACCTTTCCCTGTCCTCTGTAGTTAAAATATGCCAGCCTCCCTCTTATCCAAATTTCCCCCTCCCCACTTCATTTCCCCCCCACCCAGGACAGATGATTTTGTTT
>SJXQ01003442.1:486038-510162 GCA_006408695.1 Aepyceros melampus
GTTGATTTTTTTACATAAGCCAAGAAATTGTTTTGTTTGGGGTTTTTTTGTCTCAACTAATTTGAGTTTTCCTTCCTTTGCAAATTAAGCATTCCTAAGCATTACAGCCTTTGATGAAGACTTGACAGCTGAACTCTTCAAATGTAAGGGCCCCTCCGTTAGCCCCACCAAAGTACTTGATATAGAGTCCAATGAACTGGAGCCATGACCCAAAGCAGGACAACCTGCCTTGTGGCTGTAGTTGACACAAAGATGCTCTAAGGTCTTTCACACACAAAGATGCTGTGTGCAGGATGGCCGCAGGGCCATGGATAAGGCAGAGGGAGCACCCTCATTCAGAAGGAAATGGCCTATGCCCCATCTTTCCCATCCTTGTCATCTGGGGTTTAACCCAGCCATTGGGAAATATCTTTTCTTTTTCCCTTGTTAAGCTGGGCCAGCCCTTTCCACCAGGCCTTGAGAACAAGGTGGAAACTATAGTGCTTCCGGACAGGCCGAGGTTTGTGGCTGGAGGCTGGACCTCATCCCTGCCATGTCCCTGATAGCCAGTCTCTCTGACCTGCCACACCCACGCCACCTGCCCACCAGGCCATTCCCAGACTTGCTCTGGCCTGGCCACTCAACAGCTGTGGAGTGCTCCAGACAGTGGAGGGAATGTGAGATGTCATTCAGAGGTCAGCTGATGCAACTGTCCTGGAGAGATGGGCAGACTGAGGCCAGCAAGGGGAGGAGACCCACCCAGGGTCACATAGGCATTCAACAAAACCCCAGGGCTTGCAAGACCAGAGTAACTGGGTTTTAACCCAGGCTTTGCTTAATTTCAGGGTGATTTTGGGCAAGTACCAACACCTTTGTGCTTCCTTAATCAAAGGTTAGAACGGTTTCTCTTGTATTGGGTTGTCAGTAGGATGAAATGAGGAGCACAACAAATAGCAGGGGCTTGACCCAAACTGTCCCTCGGCAGGTGGTAACTCCCCCAAAGAACAGCTTTGGAACCCTTGTTGTTCAGTCGCTAAGTCGTGTCTGACTCTTTGCAACCCCATGCACTGCAGCACGCCAGGCTTCCCTGTCCTTTACCATCTCCCCAAGTTTGCTCAAACTCATGCCCATTGAGTCAGTGATGCCATCCTACCATCTCATCCTCTGTTGCCCCATTCTCCTCCTGCCTTCAATTTTTCCCAGCATCAGTCTTTTCCAGTGAGTTGGTTCTTCACACCAGGTGGACAAAGTATTGGAGCTTCAGCTTCAGCACTAGTCCTTCCAATGAATATTCTGGGTTGATTTCTGTGACAATTAACTGGTTTGATCTCCTTGCTGTCCAAGGAACTCTCAAGAGTCTTCTCCAACACTACAGTTCAAGTGTATTTTCAAGATAATCAAGTGTATTTTCTAGATAATTGTCATACAGGATGTTACTTGTCACTCTGCAGTTTATGAATGAGGAAATTAGGGCTCAGACAGGCAAGTCAACTTAGCCAAGGTTACACAGTCAGGGGCTTCCCTGGTGGCTGAGAAGGTAGAGAATTTACCTGTAATGCAAGAGACCCAGGTTTGATCCCTGGGTCGGAAAGATCCCCTGGAGAAGGGAATGGCAATCCACTCCAGTATTCTTGCCTGGAGAATCTTATGCACAGAGGAGCTGGCGGGCTATAGTCCATGGGGTGACAAAGAATCGGACACACCTGAGCGACTAACACTTTCACTTTTCACTTCACACAGCTAAGGCCAACAATTTCTCCTTCTAGAGCTGTTTGTGTGTCCTGCCTCCTTGACTAGACTGTGAATCCAGCTCCAGGTAGAGTCCAAGAGCTATATTTGGAAATGTTCTGGTGCACGTGACAGGGGCCAGACGCTGCTGTGCAAACAGGGCAGGCGGCCCGCGGCAGGTCTCTCAAGGGAACGGGGCTGCAGCACTACAGCTGGCCATGCCTTTGGCCCCTCCAGATCCCGAAGACCAGTCCAGGCCTACGTGGTGGCCCGCTCCGTCCCTTCCTAATCTCCCCACTGAGAAGACCACCCATGGTCAAACAGTTTGCAAGTGCTTGAGCCTGAACTGGAACCCAGGAAGCCCAACTTTGCATGCTGCAGGCTTCATACTAGGTCTCCAAGACCTAGACTCAAGCCCAAGGTTTTCTTCTCAACCAGTGTGTGACCTGGGCAAGTTATTTAACCTCTCTCTGTGCTAGTTAACCTCTCATGAAGTAGTTAAGATAATTAGATAATGTAAGCCAAGTGTTAGACACATGGTAAATCCTCAATAAACAGTGCTATTTCCCAAGGCCTCATTATCTCAAATAATGAGCCATCACTTAGGAGCCCCTGCCACATGCCAGGCACTGTGGGAGGTGCTTTGGTGACATCATTTCCAGGAATCCTCCCAACAACCCTTGGGGAGAGACCACTGTAGCCACTATCTGACAATTTGAGAAGTCATTTGCCCAAAATTGCAGAGTGAGCAGTGAGGTTGAGATATAAACCAAGTTGCCTGACTCCAAGACCTGGACACTTTCCCCTACTCTATGTATTCATTAATTCATTCAATCCAACAAGTAGGGCATCTACTATGTATGCAAGGTAACATTCTAGGAGGTAGAGATACAGCAGTGAATCAAACAGACACAAATCCCTGTGCTCCAAAAACAGATGTTCTAGCTACAGAAATTGAAGAAAAGCTTTGGCCTTTCAGGGTGAGGCTGGTCACCCATCCCCACCTGCCTGACCAAGGTGGGGCAAGTACCTGATGGGACTCTGGGGATGGAGCTGGGCATGGTTTGGTAGTGAGTAGGGGTAAGGATCAGGACCAAATCTGTGAAAAGATGAACGCGAAGATGTCTGCTAAGAGAAGTGGGGAATGGCTTCACAAACAGCAGAGCAGACTCTCTGTGTTCCTGGGACTTGGATCCCTGAGGACTATGTCTCTCTGAGGTCAGCTATGCCCACAGCTAAAGGCAGGTATTTCCATACAAGAAAACTCTGACTACACTGTAGACAAAGCCTGCTTTGGTGTCTCTGATCTAGGGCTCCTCTGAACCTCCAAGTAGAAAGAATCAGGATGAAATGTATATCTTACTCTGCATGGCTGTCTGTGGTGGACATTTGGATAGGCCCAGGCGCCCCCTTGTGGCTTCCCTTGTCCGTGCATGGACCCTCCATGTGTCCCTTGGTTGGAGGGCCTAGGCCATTTCTCTGCTCCCAGTGTGAACCCCTTTCCCCTATTCTCAGCCTTTCCTGCCTTCAGCTGAGGCCTGAAAAACTTAGTCACAGTTTTCTCACACTTTACTGTGTAGACCTTGGAACACAAACTTGCTTGCAAGCCCTTGTGATGCTATCCGCAGGCACAGCCATGTGCTGGCATAGCTTGCAGACATACCTTTGGTGCAAATCCTGACTGTCCACACGTAGAAGCAACTGTACAAACTTGCTGTGTCTTGTGCGTGTGTGTTCAATTGCTTCAGCTGTGTCTGACTCTTTGCAACTCTATGGACTGTAGTCCGCCAAGCTCCTCTGTCCATGGGATTCTCCAGGCAAGAATACTGGAGTGGGTGGCCATGCCCTCCTGCAGGTGATCTTCCCAACCTGGGGATCAAACGTGTGCGCCTCCTGCATCTACTGCATTGCAGGTAGATTCTTTACCCACTGAACCACCAGGGAAGCCCTGCTTAGCCTTACTTTTCTTTTTAAAAAGAAGATCATAATAGTTTTCTACCTTAAAGAGCTATGAGAATTAAATGAGATAATACTCATTGGCCAATTTATCTGTTAAAGCCTCAGTACCATTTCTGTTCTACACACACTCACACACACACATGCATACACAAAAATTCTGTGCTGACTTGCCATCAGAGTTCCAGGTTCGCTTCAGACAATGAGAGGCAGCAAAGGCATGTTACTGCTTCTCCAATAGCAGCAGCAGAATCAAGAGTTTTAGGATTTGATTTTGCAGATACCTCTGCAGGCTTTTCTCTGAACACAGCCTCAGGACAGGAGGCAGCTGCGATCACTGCTAGTGGTTTCCTGCGGTTTCTGCCACTTCCAGACTCTTTGAAAGCTACTTCCAGTCTGTCTTTACATTTCAATGCACCCAATGGCTTTGTAAGCCCCCAATTTTTCATATCAGATCCATTCCAGCTGGATGTGGAGTAACTAGGGCTCTCATTCATGGTCCTTGGAGTCAACTATAGCACACCTACCTTGGAAATCCATTTGGCAGTTTCTTATAACATACACTTCTACCATATGACCCAGCAATCCCACTCTAGCAATGTCCCCAAGACTATGAAAACATATGTCCACACCAAGACCTGTGTTGTTGTTGCTGTTGAGTCATTAAGTTGTGTCTGACTCTTTCTGACCCCATGGACTGCAGGGCACCAGGCCTCCCTGTCCCTTACTGTCTCCCGGAGTTTCCCCAAGTACATGAACATTAATAGCAGCATTATTCACAATTACCCTGAACTGGAAATAACCCAAATGTCCATCAGTAGGATAAACTGTGGTACAGCCATAGAGCAGAATATTATTCAGAAATAAAAAGGAAGGAACTGACACACACAACAACACAGATGAACCTTAGACACTATGATGACAGATTTAAAACTAGGCGAAAAAGAGTGTATGTTTTATGTGTCAGCCATGGAAAGGTGCCAGTCTCTCTTCAAGAAAGAAAGTGCCAATCACCTGTGAAGAGTGAAGTTCTCCAACAGCCCTAGCTGTAGCACCTTTGGGATAATGCTGAGGCCACGCTTTTCATGGCAGTTCTCCCAGTGACAGGTCACTGAGGGAGTGCAAAGGGGTGCTTGACTGTTTCTGCCCCATGTGGGACTCTACGGGAATCTTTGTTCTGAGCCGGCTGAGATTTACTCAGAACTGCACCAAAACCTGAGGCTCCTCCTGCACAGTTTTCATTTCTTCCCCCTCTTCTTTCACAGGTGTCAGACCTGCATCATGGAATGAAAATCCTTCTCAGCTATTCCTGCTTTTGCTCCCCTTTCTCTTTCATCAGCCTTCTCTGCAATAAATCTCTAGCACTGCTAACTCCATCCTGAGATCTGCTTCCCAGGACCCCTAACTGACATTCTTTTTGACGAAATTTTAAGAGGGGCCAAATTAATCTGTAGAGATAGAAAGCAGATCAGTAGTCAAATGAGCAAGAGGTTGGAGAGATCAATTGCAGAGGGGCATGAGCAAACTTTTTGGAGTAACACCAATGTGCTATATCTTGACTATCATAATGGTTACACTGGTTTATACATTTTTCAAAACCTATTGAAGTGTACAATTGAATTGGTATTTTTATTGTATGCAAATCATACTTCTATAAAGATGTTTTCTAAAAAAAATCTCTGCTTTCTAGAAATATCTAGACCATGTGGTGGTTACAGGATTGTATACATTTGTCAAAACATAGAACTATACACTAAAAAGAAGGATTTGTACTATGGTAAGTTTTGTTGTTGTTGTTTAGTTGCTAAGTTGTGTCCCACTCTTTTGCGACCCCATTGACTGCAGCCACCAGGTTCCTCTGTCCACGGCATTTTCCAGGCAAGAATACTGGAGTGGGAGGCCATTTCCTTCTCCAGAGGATCTTCCCAACCCAGGAATTAAACCCACATCTCTTGCATTGCAGGTAGATTCTTTCCCACTGAGCTATCAGAGAAGACCTATTAGATACAAGTTATACCTTCATGAAAAAAAGAACGAATCAGGAAAGTAATTTTTACTGGTTATCCAAGTGCTTATTACTTTAATGCTTCACTGCAGAACTCACACTTCTGATTTCAAAAATTACTACAAAGCTACTACAGTAATCAAAAGAGTGTAGTACTGGTATAAAGGACAGACACATAGACCAATGGAACAGAAACAAGAGCCCAGAAATTAAGCCTTGCATATATAGTTAAATGATTTTTGACAAGGGTGCCAAGACCATTCACAGGGAAAGGACACCCTTTACAACAAATGATGGTGCTAGGAAAATTGGATATCCATATGCAGAAGAAGGAAGATGAATCCCTATCTCACACCAAACACCAAATTTGACTCAAAATGGACCAAAGCCCTAAATGTGAGATCTAAAACTGTAAAACTCTTAGAATAAAACAGGGTAAAAGCTACATGATATTAAATTTAGCAGTGATTTCCTGGATCTGATACCAAAAGCACAAAAAATAAATAAACAAATTGGGCTTGATGAGAATTTAAAACTTTTGTACATCCTAAAACTCGATCAACAGAGTAAAAGGCAATCCACAGAATGAGAGAAAAATATTTGCAAATTATATATCTGATAAGGGATTAATACCCAGAATACATAAAGAACTTTAAAAACTCTACTAGACACACACACACACACACACACACACACACACACACACCACAGACACAAAATCTCAATTCAAGATCTATGTGAGGGAAACTACAAACAACTCTGATGAAAGAAATCAAAGAACTAAATAGCGATATATTCCATATTTACAGATTAGGAAGACTCAATAGTATTAAGATGTCAGGTCTTTCAAACTTGATCTATGGATTCAATGCAGTCCCAATCAAAACCACAAGTTATTTTGTGGATATCAACTTATTCCAAAGTTTACGTAGAGAGGCAAAAAACCCAAAGTAGTGAACACTATATTGAAGGAGATCAATTACCTGACTTCAAGACTTGCTATAAAGCTACGGTAATCAGGACAATGTGGTACTGGTGAAAGAACGGACACAGAGATCAGTGGAACATAGCAGAGAGCCTAGAATGAACCCAAATAGATACAGTCAGCTGATCTTTCACAAAGGAGTGAAGGTGATATAATGGAAGAATGCGAGTCTTTTTAACAAACAGTGCTGAACACTTAGAGCGCATGCAAACAAACAAAAGAATCTGGACACAGGCCTTACATCCTTCACAAAAATTGACTCAAAAGGAATCACAGACCCAAACGTAAAACGCAAAACTATAAAACTTCTAGAAGACAATGTAGGAGATGTTAGGTAGATAACCTAGGGTCTGGTGATGACTTTTTAGATACAACACCAAAGGCACAATTCATGAAAGAAAGAACCAATAAGCTGAACTTCATTAAAATTTTAGAAGTCTGCTCTGCTAAACACACAGTCAAGAGAACAAAATGACAAGCCATAAACTGGGGAAAAAATTTGCAAAAGTCCTATCTGATAAAGGACTTTAATCCAAAATAAACAGAATTCTTAACAATGAGTTGTTCAACAATAAGAAAACCACCAACATAATTAAAAATTGGGCCAAAGACCTGAACAGACACCTCATCATAGAAGATATACAAATGGAAAATTAGCATATGGAATGATACTACACATCATACATGATCATGGAAATGCAAATGAAAACAATGAGCTATTACCACACACCTATTAGAATGGCCAAAATTCCAAACACTGACAACATAAATGCAGGTGAGAATATGAAGCAACACGAACTCATTGCTGGTGGGGATGCAAAATGGTACAGTTATTTTGGAAGACAGTTTGCCAGCTTCTTACAAAACTGAACATATTCTTATCATGCAATCCAGGAATTATGGCCCATGGTATTTACCCAAAGAAGTTGAAAACTTACGGTCACACAAATGCCTGCACATGTATGTTGATAGCAGCTTTACTTACATTTGCTTAAACTCAGAAACAACCAAGATGTCCTTCAGTAAGTGAATGGGTAAACAGGCACATCCGGATAGTGGAATGTTATATGTGTGTGCTCAGTTGCTCAGTCACATCTGACTCTTTGCAACCCTACAGACTTGCCCACCAGGCTCCTCTGTCCATAGGATTTTCCTGGCAAGAATACTGGAGTGGGTTGCCATTTAACCCTCTAAGAGTGGGATGTAATGCAATGCTAAGAGCAAAAACAGGCAAACAAAAAAATGAACCAAAAAAAAAAAAAAAAAACCCACCAAGCTCTCAAGCCATGAAGATACATGGAAGAACTGTAAATGTGTATTACTAAGTGAGAGAAGCCAGTCTGAAAAGACTACATACTGTATGTGTAACAGTTTGGAAAAGGCAAACTATGAAGAAGTAAAAAGAATGGTGGTTACCAAGGATTAAGAGGGAGGGAGGGATAAATAGGTGGAGGGAAAAGGATTTTTAAGGCAGTGAAATTACTCTGTACGAATCCATGATGGCAGAAACATGTCATTATACATTTGATCAAACCTACAGAATGTACACCACCAAAAATGAACCCTGATGTAAACTAAGAACTGTGGTGATAATGATGTAAGTTCAATGTAAGTTCACCAACTGTAAAAATGTACCATTCTTTGGGGGATACTGATAAAGGGAGGGGCTGTGCATGTGTTGAGGGAGAGAGCATACAGGAAAGTTCTATAACTTCCTTTCAGTTTCTGATGTGAATCTGAATCTGCTCTAAACAATAAAGTCTATCCCAAAACAACCTAATTCAAAAATGGGCAAAGGACTTGCACAGACAGTTCTTCAAAGAAGATATACAAATGGCCTATAAGCACATGAATTGATGCTCAACATCGCTAATCATTAGGGAAATGCAAATCAAAACCATAAAGAGATATCAGTTCATACCCATTAGCATGGCCACTATCAAAAACAAAACAGAAAATAACAAATGTTGGCGAAAATATGGAGAAATGTGAACCGTTGTGTACTGTTGGTGGGAATGTAAAAAGTTACAGCCCCGATGGAAAACAGTATGGTGATTCCTCATAAAATTAGAAATAAAATTACCGTTGGTTCAAGAATTCTACTTCTGGGTATATATTCAAAACAACTGAAATCAAGGTCTGAAGAAATACTTGTATACACATGTTCATAGAAGCATGGTTCATAATAGCCAAAAGGTGGAAGCAACCCAAGTGTCCACCAACAGAGGAGTAGATAAGCAAAATGTAATATAGACATTCCATTGTATAGATAGATAGATACGTGAACAGAGATATAGATATATATCTGTCATTTGTTGTTCTTTAGTTGCTAAGTTGTGTCTGACTCTTTGCAAACTCACAGACTTAGGCTGCTAGGCTCCTCTGTCCATGGGATTTTCCAGGCAAGAATACTAGAGCAGGTTGCCATTTATTTCTCCAGGGGATTTTCCCAACTCAGGGACTGAATTAGCATCTTCTACTTGGCAGGCAGATTCTTTACCACTAAGTAACCTGGAATCCCATATATGTGACATATTAATAGATATATACATATATATATACATATGGAATTTTATTCAGCCTTTAAAAGGAAGGAAATTCTGATACACGCTACAATATGGATCAATCTTGAAGATATTTAGCTGTGAAATAAGCCAGTTACAAAAAGACAATACTATATGATTCCACTTAAATGAGGTATCTATAGTAGTCAAATCCTTCGAGACAGAAAGTAGAATGGTGATTGTCAGGGACTGGGAAGAGGGGAAGATGGGGAGTTCATGTTTAATGGGTACAAAGTTTTAAGTTTTGCAAAATGAAATGAGTTCTGAAGATGAATGTTGGTGATTGCACAACCGTATGTATGTATTTAATACCACTGAACCATATACTTCTAAATCATTAAAATAACTAAATTTTGTTATACATATTTTACCACAATAAAAAACTTTCAAAAAACTAAGTTATATTAAAATTATATAATACATATATTATTAAAAAATTATCCCCTCTGGGTGTCAAATATGCTGGGCACCCCATTGACAAAGCAAATGGGAAGTTCAGATACTTCTGAATAGTATCAATCATGGAGGGCTTCCTGGAGGAGGGGTAGCGGTTGGACTGATGTTAGACTAAAGGGGCAAGATTCCAGTGGTGAATGATTCACCTCACTGTTCATCTGCATCCTGCTTCTCAGCTCACTTTTTCAGTTTCCAGGGAGATAGTTTCCAAGGAACTTGGAATATGCACATTGCTGTCACTTGGCAACCAAGAACTGGTGGGTGCAGCAACCTGCCATGTTCTTCCATCATCCTGGGTCCTGACCTCTGGCATGGACTCTGAACAGCCCAGGCAGCGGGGGCCCAGCCAGGGAGGCACCTTCCACCAGCCTTCCTTCTCAGCCGCTCACAAGCCTCACAGAGACAACTGAGCCTCTTGTTGATGGCGGTAAGTCCACAGAGTGCTAGATGGGCTGGGGGCATGGCACAGACAACCTTCAGCCCCGAGGATCCCCCATTTGCTCCCATTCATGAAGGACCCTGGAGGACCCCAGGATCCAGTGTGAAAGGAAGACAAGTCTGGTGTCAAGGGATTCCGAGCCTAGTGCAAGAGACAGTGCTCACTCCATTCTTTCAATATCCAGATGCTAGTGCCTACTCCATGCTGGCTGCTGGCCCACAGACCGTGAACTGTGGCAGACAGGAGTGAGTGAACAAAACACCCCGGTTGCCTCGCCTTCAACTGAAACAACTCTGAGACATGTCCTACACTGCTTCCCAGAGTTGCCTGGCAGGACTGAGCTTCAGGTGCCCACAGGGAGCATCCTGGCCTGAGCATATAACATACATTGGCTCCCTTCCATTCCCTGTCTCACTTCTCTACTCCCTAACTGCTATTTCCTGGAATAAGCTCCCCAATAAACCACTCAAATCCTTATCTCAGGCTGGCTTCTGCGGGAACCCAAGCTAACAGGGATGAAGTATCACAAGGAAACAAACTTCTGTGAGCTGTAACCAATTGTATGCAAAGCAATGGCCAAACCAAGGGGAGCCACCTGCCCAGGTTCAGGCAATGGTGGAGGTGGTGGGGACTTTGCCTTTAAAACACTTGAAAGCAGTAATATAATGGACCAACAAGTAGTCTACTTTTCTTATCACCATGAACCAGTCACTCTAACCAACTTCGTGATAAAATTCTCTTCCCCACTGAACATAATAGATCTCACTGTCCATGCCCACCCTTTGGCACCCCACTGAGGCTACCTGCACTAACACAGAGTAATTGACTGTGAGCAGAGGGGATGGGGGAAGGTCTTACTCATGCAACAGTGACCCGCCAATCACACAGTACCAGCTGCCTGGTACAGTCCTCCAAGTGCCCCTCTCATGGTAGTTTTCACACTGGGTTATCTCTGTCATTTTTTTAACCACTAGACAGTGAGCTCCATAAAGGCAGAAATTAAGGCTTGGTTATCTGGGCCTGACTCTTAGTAGACACTTAGGAATGGGGCTGCTACTTTTGTGCAATGTACAGCTTGCATCACTATTCATGGTGATCCAACCTATGGAGGTTTTGTGAATCAGTGAATGAATGAATAGGTGAGAATTTTCAATAATGGGGAAGGACACTGTGGAAGGGATACAGTAAGCAAAAGCAGGAAGCTTGCAAGCGCAAAATTTCTCAGTGCAGAGGGCAAGTAGCTTTATGTCACTGGCAGCACCACCAGTACATGTCAGGAGTCCTGTGGTCATCAGCTTTCAGTTCAGTTCAGTTCATTTCAGTCGCTCAGTCACGTCCGACTCTTTGCGACCCCATGAATCGCAGCACGCCAGGCCTCCCTGTCCATCACCAACTCCCGGAGTTCACTCAGACTCACGTCCATCGCGTCAGTGATGCCATCTAGCCATCTCATCCTCGGTCATCCCCTTCTCCTCCTGCCCCCAATCCCTCCCAACATCAATCTTTTCCAATGAGTCAATTCTTTGCATGAGGTGGCCAAAGTACTGGAGTTTCAGCTTTAGCATCATTCCTTCCAAAGAACATCCAGGACTGATCTCCTTTAGAATGGACTGGTTGGATCTCCTGGCAGTCCAAGGGACTCTCAAGAGTCTTCTCCAACACCACAGTTCAAAAGCATCAATTCTTCGGCACTCAGCTTTCTTCACTGTCCAACTCTCACATCCATACATGACTACTGGAAAAACCATGCCTTGACTAGACGGACTTTTGTTGTCAAAGTAATGTCTCTGCTTTTTAATATGCTATCTAGGTCGGTCATAACTTTCCTTCCAAGGAGTGTCTTTTAATTTCATGGCTGCAATCACCATCTGCAGTGATTTTAGCTCCACCCAATGTGTGTTTGACCTACCTGCTCTCTGCCTCAGACATGCTCAACCAGAATCTCTGCAAATGGGATTCAAGAACCTGGGCATCCCAAGGGAACCCCAAGAACACAAAATTTGGAGAAGTACTGGGCTAGCTAACAAAATGGGTAGTGGATTCCAAAAGGGTGAAATTGGCCCCACAGGGCTGAGCCCAGGCCAATATTTCATTCATTCACCATTCATTCATTTATTACAATAAGTATATATTGAACCAGGGAAGCATTAAAGTACACCTGTGCACTAGACAGACATGGTCCCTTCTCCCTGTCACAGTTTAGTGGTAAGCCAGTCGTCAAATTATTAAGGAAATGATGATTAACGCTTTGCAGGAAAGACAGCAAGGTAAGGGATTAAGATAAAACTATGACAAAGCTAGACAGAATATTAAAAAGCAGAGACATTACTTTGCTGACAAAGGTCTGTATAGTCAAAGCTATGGTTTTTCCAGTAGTCATGAATGGATGTGAGAGTTGGACCATAAAGATGGCTGAGTGCCGAACAACTGATGCTTTCCAACTGTGGTATTGAAGAAGACTTAAGTGTCCCTTGGACTGCAAGGAGATCAAACCAGTCAATTCTAAAGGAAATCAACCCTGAATATTCATTGGAAGAACTGACGCTGAAGCTAAAGCTCCAGTATTTTGGCCACCTGATACGAAGAGCTGACTCACTGGAAAAGACTTTGATGCTGGAAAAGATAGAAGGCAGGAGAAGAAGGGGACAACAGAGGACGAGATGATTGGATGGCATCACCAACTTAATGGACATGAGTTTCAGCAAGCTCCAAGAGATGGTGATGGACAGAGAAGCCTGGCGTGTTACAGTCTATGGGGTTGCAAAGAGTCGATATGACTGAGTGACTGAACAATAAAGGGGTTAAGATAGGATGTTATTTAGATGGGATGTCAAGGAAGCCCTCTGCTGAGGCTGAGAGGAGGTGAGGGAAAGAGTCACCTAAAATTAAGGCATAAACCATGTAGCTGTTTGTGGAAAGAGCAGTCCAGAGGGAGGCAGTGGAGGTGGGAGGAAGGGATTAGATTCAGAATACATTCTGAGGGTAAAGTCGGATCAGATGTGGGTGTGAAAGGTGAGGGAAGTCAAGGTTACTACAGTCAGGAGTGCAGAGGATGGGAGGGGAGTTGAAGGAGTTAATGTCTGAGAGAGAGGTGAGGGTGGGGGACGCAGATCAGATGATGGTTCCTGCAGACCAAAGGGAAGGACTTACTTTTCTTTTGGGTGTGATGGGAATCCCAGGAGATTTCAAGCAGAGGAGAGATGTGATCTGGTGTGTATTCTAACAGGATCTCTAGTTGCAGAGCACAGAACAGACTTTCAGGAGTCAGAGATGGAGTAAGGCAATTTACTGGTTGGTGCAGACATTCAAGTGAGGGATGATGGTGACTTGCAGGAGGGTGGTGACTGGGACTGGGACTGGAAAACTAAATTTATCTGAGTAAAAACAGTAAGTGGTACAAATCAGGAAGAAGACAGTCAAATAAATGACTGACATTTGGAAGCAGATCAGCTCTGCAGTCAGCAGTTGTGTCTTCTTGGGGGAAGCAGCTTCCATTCTCCAAGTGAAAGATGGAAGTGTTAGTCTCTCAGTTGTGTCCAACTTTTTGAGACCCCCGTGGACTGTAGCTCGCCAGGCTCCTCTGTCCATGGGATTTTTCAGGCAGGAACACTGGAGTGGTTTGCCATTCCCTTCTCCAGGGGACTTTCCCAACCCAGGGATGGAACCCAGGCCTCCCACATTGCAGGCAGATTCTTTTCCATCTGAGCTAAATTTGCAAAATGGGAATGATAATGGAACATATTTCATAAAACATTTGATAGAGTGATATGAAGTTTTTCACCCAGGATCCAGACACAATAAACATTTAATAAATGTTATCCAACGAGCCAGACTGCTAGATTGCGGTACCATCTCTACTGTTCACTCATCTTGGTCAAATACACTCTTCTGTGTATATCTGTTGCTGTCGTGGAGTCACCCAATCGTGTTCTACTCTTTTGCGAATCTACGGACTGTAGCCTACCAGACACCTGTGTCCATGGGATTTCCCAGGCAAGAATACTGGAGTGGGTTACCATTTCCTTCTCCAGGAAATATTCCAGACCGAGGGATAGAACCCGCCTCTCCTGCTTGGTAGGCAGATTCTTTACCACTGAGCCACCTGGGAAGCCCCATGTGTCTGTTTAGCCATTTGCAAAACGGAGCTATCAAATACCAACTTTATAGGGTTGAGTCTTGAGGATTAAATTAATACAAGTAAAACATTTACAATAACGTTCCATGGAGCAAGCACTGCATTAAGTGCCGACTATTTCTACGAATATGTTTTAATCTTATTTCGTAATCTCTTCTCCTACCAGCATACGCCCACCATATTTTGCAGAAGTCTGTGACTCAAAACAAAGGTAGCCTCTCTTCAACGATGCCACAACCTACGTATAGCACACCTACCACCTACAGAGAAGATGGAGATCCCAGCTTTGAAGGACCTCGCTCCCAGGGGTCCTGCCCAGCCCACGTTCTGCCTGGCGGAACCTTTAAGAGTCTTCTTTCTGTTTCCAGCCGGGCGCTCTCGCGCGGGAGCGCGGGAGTTGGAAGTTACTTCCGGTGGCCACACCCCCGCCCCTGGGTGTCTCCATTTTGGTCGCGCAGGTTGACATTAGGGCACAACCTGCGGAGTAGCGGAGAAGAGTCAGCAGTATTGTGAGCGCCCTGTCGGCTCACCGCACTTTCTTCCTCCCTTCCTCCGCCCGCAGAAGCCAGGGTCGCCCATGGCTGGCTTGGAGGTACTGTTCGCGTCGGCTGCGCCGGCCATCACCTGCGCGCAGGACGCGCTTGTCTGCTTCCTGCATTGGGAGGTGGTCACGCACGGCACTACGGCTTGGGTGCCGGCGACCAGGTACGCCACGGAGCCAGGGTGGCAGGGGACCATTGTGGAGGCGGGAGGCGTCTTCTGCCCGAATCCAGAGACCAGAGGCCTGGTCGAGAGTGCCCGACCTTCCCCCTTCGCAGGTCCGGGCCCTGAGGCTCATGACACCTTTGGTACCTGTAGTCTGCGGCTCAGGGAAGGGCTCTACTGTTGCATTCTAGCTGGCACAACATGATTTGAAAACCCATGGTCAGAAACGCGCTCCAGCACCGCCTGGCGTTCTCCCAGGCTGGGATTGTGCCCTGTGGCACCGAGACGGGGGTAATGAGCTCCCTTGAGCACTCCTCACCTACCCGAACCCCACTGAACTCCTTCACAAGCAGCTGGGTGGGGAGAGGGCTGTATTCAGTACCACCCTCCTACTGTACTGGAGCGTTCACCTGGATCCAAGCACCGTATAGAGGGACACCAGGATAGGGGAGCGCTTGGACTCAGCTCCAGTCAAGAGCAGAGGGCTCGACACCCTTCACTCTACTGCAAGGCCCCGTGCTGCCCACTCACCGTTGTCGTCTTGAACTCAGGCTCCAGGCCAATAACCACCTCCCCAAAATGCGCACACATGCATCCTGGGTGTGAAAGCCAAGTAAACTTTCCTTCCCCGTAGCTGTCCCTGCAGTAGCAGCCCCTCCTGCTCATTCTGAGTCTGCCTCTTAGAGCTGGGGGCCTTGCTGCAGGCCCCACAGAGCCCCAGGACTGCCGGGGCCAGCCTGCCTCACTTTTTTCTTTGCTGTAGCATTCTGCCATCTCCCCTGCCCCTTCCCTGTGACTCTCCCCCGCACTGTCATTGTACACATCAGCTTCCTGTGAGCACTGACTTGGACCCCTTCCTGCACAAATCCTGTCAGCAACTCTGTCGGAGACACTTTGACAGCTTAGAGACCTCAGTCCGTGTGGATCATTGCCTGCTCTTAACCGCCACTTTTCCCCTGTCGTGTACTCCAGGCTTCCAAGTTTTAAGAAAGAACAGATTTGGTCTAAAAAAAGATTCCTGACTGAATCTCAGAGGTGCACACTGTTTACCGTGCCACATGTTGAGTTCATGCAAAACAGAAAAAGTTGCTGGCTCCAGACCTCTCGGGGGAGGCCCCAGGAGAGTGCAGATGGGGGTCTGGAAAGCATTGCCCGCTGTCCATCTGTCCACCCCAGTGCTAGGTCAAGAATGTGCCCCTGGGGGATGGGTGTTTGTGTTGCACACTAGGGCGTGGTGTATTTCTGCTTCTCTCTGCCCTTAAATGCTTCTGGGGCTCAGGTTGTGCTTGTCCTCCTCTCACTTCTGCGTTTACTTTCATTCAGAGTAGAAGCCTTTTGGAGGAGTATCTTTCCTATTAGTTTATTCAAGAGAGGTTTTAGTTTTCCAGCATGAGGCCAGCAGACTCAGCTGAGACCAGCAGTGTTTGCAAAGTTCAGAGAATGTTTGTCTGAAGCAGCAGCCTCCTGCTTCCCACCCTTCTAGGGGTGATAAGAGAGAGAGGAAGGTCCTAAAATTGTGTACTTGATCATTTACTGTGTTGACAGTTAAATAGAAAGCTAAATTGTCTCCTTTTCTCTTTGGTTCTATATTCTCTGGTTCAGGAAAATTATGTACATAAAACTTGATTAGAAGAACAATGCATTTTTGATCAAAACTTCAGTATTGAATTTGGATTTCTCTCTTGAAGTCAGCACCACACCTCGTAAGAACTTTACAGCTCTGTCAGGTGGTTTAGGTGGCCAGGGAATAGACATGGCCATAGGCTTGAGTTTGAGGATTTAGTTTTCTGTTGTAGGAATCTAAAGATTATGACAAAAGAGAAAAATGCCCAAAATCTTTTTGAGACACATTTTAGCCCAGGGATACTGGGATGGACTCACCGCCATTGAAGAATACTTCCAGCCCCAGGATTTTGCCTAAGGGGACAGCTATCTTTACTTTGTGGGGTGGGCATCTTTAGCCATAACACAGGCAACCAGGAGCTCTGAATGCCAAACCCAGCTCTGCACCTGACTTACATGACCTTGGGCAAGTCTCAGCTCCCTCTTGTTGTTGTTTAGTTGTTAAGTCATGTCCGACTCTGCTACCCCATGGACTGTAGCCTGCTGGGCCCCTCTGTCCATGGGATACCCCAGGCAAGAAAACTGGAGTGGGTTGCCCCAGCCCCCTCTTAGCTCTTAGATTGTTTTCATGCAAGCCAGTTAAACTACACAACCATGTACTTTGGCTGCTTTCCAGTTGTAGCTCTTTGGGAGGTCTGATATTGATGTCCTGGACTAGAAGGCAATTGAATGCCATGTTTGATTTGATATCACCAAGGCCAGTCTCTTACAGTCCCACCTGTTTTCCCGTATCAGGGCAGACACTGAGCTGGGGAACACTGGTTCTGCTGCAGTGAGAGGTATCAGCCCCGCCAGACCCCAGTAGTGTCTCTTGCTCTGGAAGCCAGATGTTATGGGGCAGTGAGCAGGCCCAGTTATATATATTCCAAGAAGAAATTCTGGTGGGTTGAATGCTGTACGTGGAGAGTATAAATATAAATTCAGAGGCCCTTGATACAACAAAGACAAGTCATATTATCAAATTCTTGGCTTCCAAAGTAAACCATAAATCCAGGACACTACACGTGTTACAGGAAATTTACCCAGCTAGGGATGAGGGGATAATTTCTCTTTCTTAAGCAGAGTTGGCTGATAAGTTTCACTTTTGTTTTTGATCACTTTCATTTCCCTGCTTCAGGCCTGTGAGTTTCCTTGTCATTCAGCCAGTTTTGAAACCAGGCCAGTTGCAACGTTTTGAATTTTACTCGGCACCACTTTCCTCGTTTGATTTCTGAGGCCTAGAGGTGACCAAAGAGGAGAGGCCCACAGTCTCTGTTCTTGGCTTCCTGCTGTCCTTGATATCCGTGAGGTTTGTGTTCCTAGACCTTTGTGTTTTGTTGCTGTTTTTCATCTTTGGTCCCACTCCTTCCCACTATAGTCTCATGAATACAGATCTTCCCAGTCCACTTGCTCTGTGTTTAGCCATAGACATATGCATCATGAAAATAATATAGAGGGTTTCTTTCATGTGTTTTAATTATTCTTTTTATATAAGTGGTACCCAGCTGTAAATCTCATTTTTTAACAAAGTTTCTTTGTCGTGTTGTTTATTTTTACCTGTAATACTGCAACTAGATCTAGTTGCTTCTTCTCACTGCTGTACTGTGGGCATATTGTGCAATTTGCCTCCCCTTTGGTGACCCCAACAAGCCCTTGTCATCTTCCCTGTGCCTCTGTGTACAGAATTTCTTTTAGGAGTGGAGATTTTGGGTCATGGGGTAATTGGCTTATCTGATGGCACTAAATATTACCAAATTGCTCTCCAAAGGGGGTTGTATGAATGTCAACAGCCTCCAGCAGTACTTAGAGGTTGCCGTTCTCCTTACACCCACACAAACACCTGGCAAAAAATAGAAAAATGGCTAATAGCAGTCTGACTTCACTTTCACTTTTCACTTTCATGCATTGGAGAAGGAAATGGCAACCCACTCCATTGTTCTTGCCTGGAGAATCCCAGGGACGGGGGAGCCTGGTGGGCTGCCGTCTAAGGGATCACACAGAGTCGGACATGACTGAAGTGACTTAGCAGCAGCAGCAGCAGCAGTTGGATGGGTGGATCCTGGTATCTCTGAATGCCAGTAAAGTTGAACAGCCCTTTATACAGAGCTGGCTGCTCTTACCTTTTGCCAGTTTTTCAAGTGGATTACCAATTTTTATTGTTTATTTTTCAGGCATTCCCTTTTTGTACTAGTTATTTATTCTTTTTCATTTGTAGCCGTGGCACATAGCTCATTCTAGCCTGTGGCTGCCTGTTCACTTTATTAGTAGTAGCGGTTATTCATCGGAAGCTTTAAATTATGAACAGTGTCAAAGATAGCATTTTTTTCTTTTGTGGACCTTGTTTAAGAAATCTTTTCCCGCCTGGAAATCAGGTTTTGGGTTTCTCTATAGAGATAGTTTGAGAACTGTGTCACAAACATTAGTGTGTAAAAGGAAAGTCCTTGGGTTTGTTTGTTTTTCTTTAAGAAAGGAGGACATCACAACTCCCAGTGATGCATTTTTACATCCATTTGGTTGGCAGAAATATTTTAACTCGGACAGTAGCAACGTTGCTGACCACTGGAAACAAGAACTTTGATACATTGCTCATGAGAGTGTAAATCCATACTTTGGGAAACAGTTTGACTTTATCTTATAAATTAAAAGTTCTTCCCCTAGATATATTTTATAGAAGTTCATTTCTATGTTACTAGGAGATGTGTGAGCTACTCTGTGTACAAGAATGTCCATAGCAGTGTTATTTTTAATAGCATAACAAATAAGTTGGAAACACCCCGCATATCCATCAAATGAGTGTAACTTGCAGCATGTTCATACATGGCTCTGATCTATGTAGCAGTGGAACGCACTGTGCATCAACCATAGTTATGGATAACTCTCAAAACAGTACTGAATGAAAACGACAAAAGTGATGCCATTTAGATAAAATTCAAAAACATTTGAAGCAACTTACTTTTAGGATTTGTATATAGTAACATAATTATAAGGAAAAGTAAGGAAATTTTTAAAAGTACAGACTAGTGACTACCCACAAGGGAAGCGGAGGGAGATTCATTAGGGGTACACTACTCAAGCCACGTTCTTTGTCTTCAGCTGGTTGTAGATCCCTAGTCGTCCATTTTATAATTCTTTTTTTTATCTTGTACATATGCTAGATTTTGTGTTTGTATCAAAGTTGTTTATAATTTTTGTTAAACCACTGTAGTAGCCTGGAGAGGTGTCATTAGAATCTGTTTTTAGTCACTACTTTCCTTTGCCTTTGCAGTTGGCCGAGATTCCAAACTTTGAGAGACGCTGTCTTTAGAATGTCACAGTATTCCTTGAGATGACTGGCCTTATTCTTGGCAGGGAGATGGAGAGGAGATTATTCAACCAAGGCTGTAGCTTCTTAACAGGTTCCAGTGCTGTGTCACAAAGGCAGTCAGGAGTGAGGGAGAAACACTGGAGCTGGAGTCCAGAGACCACAGATCTCTCACTTGCTGTGGACCTTGGACGTTTTACTTCTCCCGACCTCCATGTCCTCATCTGTAAAGTGAGGGAACAGGATTGGATTATCTGTAATTTCCTTTTTTCAGATCTGAAGTCATGATCTTTCTCCTCTCTGGTGTCTTCTCAGCCGGGTCCCAATGATAAGAAATCAGAACTGCTGCCAGTGGAATGGAACAGTAATAAAGACCTGTATGTCCTCCGATATGAGTCCAAGGATGGGTCCAGAAAGCTCCTCGTGAAGGCTGTTACCGTGGAGAACAGCATGATCATCAATGTGCTGGTGAGTCTGTAGTCACAAAGAGTCTGATGTTGGGAATGGACCTTGGGATCGCCTTTTTGAAACCCATTTAAGAGCCCTTGGTGTATGTGAAGCCTTTACCTAGTGATCCTACTTCTGGAACTTTATTCTGAGGCCAGGACCCTAAATGTAGAAATGCTTTGTGTTCAAAGATGTCTACTCCTACTCCTTATTATTGTAAAAGGAAATGCTTGCCATCGCAAAGGAATAGTGAAGTAAATTAAGGTAGATTCATTCAGGGACAACTTGGGAGAAAAGAAAGCAAGCTTATTGTAGCCCTAGGGGACTTTTATTTCTTTAGACTTGCATGGCTCACAGCTTTCTGCTGCCTCGAAGCCTTTATCCTTCTTGTTTTCCCTCCTGGAAAGCTCTTCCTCTCCACCTTTGCTGCCTCACACAGTTTAGCCTGACTGACTCCCTCTTGTTTTCTTTTCACTTACTCAGAAAGTTCAGTCAGTCCTGACTGCTTCCTCTATCTGTCAGAAAGACCTAAATTATGCCTCTGCTTGATCATTTTATTTTCCTGCCTGGTACTTGACACAGTTTGCAATTAGTTAATTACATTTATGCTTTGGTGTAATATTTTGTATTCTGCCACTATAGCAGAATGTTCTGTAGTCTATATAACATGCCCTCTATAAGCACCCTGAGGGCAGGTGACTCTCTAAGTTTGGCCTGGTTGTCTGGATTCATATAAAGATATCAGGCAGTCTGTAGGTTCTGCACTTTGCATTTTTACCTTGATATGTTTTGGAGGTCTTTACATGGCAATGCAAATGTCTATGCCTTATTCATTTTAACCACTATGTAGTATTCCATAATACAATAATTTATTTACCCCTCTTCCTTTTGATGATCACTTATATCGTATATCACTCACGGTTCTTAGTTTGAAACCATGAAATCCCTTTAGGTTCATTTGAATAGTCGGGATAACTGAGTTGTCGGAAGGGCTGGAGAAGCAGTTCGAAGGCTGAGCTTCCAGGGCATTGCTCCAAATCATGCTGTGGAGACCAGTGCTGCTGCCGTCAGCCCAGGGCATTAGGTACTGGCTGGCTGCCAACCCCAGGGCCCCCTTCTCAGGAGCCACTGATGCTGTAGCCCCTGTGCCTCTGCTGCTGCCCGTAATGGCAAGATGTCTGCTCTTTACCCAGCCTGTTTATCCATGTTGCTCACCACCAAGTTGAAGTTGTGCATCTATTTGGGATCACATTCACGTGTTTGATTTCAAGCTGCAAAAGAGCTTGGGAAGTAGGTTTTTCTGGGTTCTGCCTCAGAAAGGCATTATTCCTAAGTCAAGAGTTGTCCCCAAATGCTCAATGTGCATTTCATCTGTTACAAATGGTCCTTGTATATGTCTCTTGGTGCCCATGTGTATTTCTTTAGGTTGGATATAAAATTGTTCTTCTCCCCCTAGTTGCCCACTTACTCAATTAGACCAGAAATACCCCAGTCTCTCATTTTCTGTTCTCATTTTTCTAGGAACATGGCTCACAGCAAGTGTCAGATTTGACCCTGAACTTGAATGATTATATCGATTCAGAACATCTGGTTGACTTCCACAGGTATTTCTAAGCGATGGCTTTTGCCTGGGAAAAAAGAAGAGAGAACCAATGGCCAGACATAAGGAATGGACTTGAGGTGTTAGAGAATGGAGGAAGATTAATGGAAGGATCCTTCTCTCCTGGGCACTCTGTTCTTTCTGTTTTTAATTTATTTTAAGAGAAGATTCATGTGGAAATGCCCCGTGAGATAAAATGATGCAACCAGTAGACCACAAGTCTGCAGGGTAGAGATGAGGCCAGGCCAGTGACCTCTTAGGATAAAGTATACCTACTCTGTTACACTCCATTCCCCAGGTTTTTGTTTTAATGGACTTTATTTTTCACAGCAGTTTTAGGTTCACAGCAAAATTGAGCAGTAAGTGTAGCAAATTCCCTTGGACCTCCCTCTTGCCCCGCACTCTCAGCATCCTGCGACAGAGTGGTGCATTTGTTGCAGTTGAGAACCTGTGCTGACACACGTTACCCAGATTCCCTCCTTGGTGGTTTTGGGGTATGTTTACTCTTGTAAGAAACTGCTGCACTGTCTTCCTTAGTAGCTATACTATTCTGCTTTCCCACCAACAGTAAACGAGAGTTCCTGTTGGTCTGCATCCTTGTCAGTGTTTGAGATTTTGACTGTTCTAACAGCTGTGTCGTGGTATCTCATTTTTGTTTTCATTTGCAGTTCCCTGATGACATGTGATGTTGAATATCTTTTCATATGCTTTTCTGTTGTCTTTGCATTTTCTTTGGTGAGGTATCTGTTCAGGTCTTTGATCCATTTTTTAATTGAGTTGCTTTCTTAAGGTTGAGTTTTAGGAGTTCTTTGTATACTTTGGATAACAGTCATTAATCATATATGTGTTTTGCAAATATTTTCTTGGAGTCTAACTTGTCTTCTCATTATCTTGACTTTTTATTTTGAAATCTGCAACCCCTCAGAAAAGAGGGTTTGCAAAAAAATACAGTGAACACCCATATACCCACCACCTAAGTTCACCAGTTTTTAATGTTTTGCTGCATTTACTTACTTTTTCTGTATGCTTTTTTGTTCTTGAGCCATCTGAGAATTATTTCCAGACTTTATGAACCTTAAGCCCTAAATGTTTCAGCATGTATCTCCTTGTTCTTACGTAGACGTCCTCCTGTATAACCTTAAGGCAGTTATCACACTCAGGAAACTTAGTTTTGATACATTAATGTCATTTAGTACACAGCAATGTT
The DNA here is from genome assembly GCA_006408695.1 of Aepyceros melampus. Lineage (NCBI taxonomy): Eukaryota > Metazoa > Chordata > Mammalia > Artiodactyla > Bovidae > Aepyceros > Aepyceros melampus. Next base: position 509,148 of record SJXQ01003442.1, read on the forward strand.
CAGGTTTCTGCAGTCATCCAAGTAGTGTCCTTTCTGGGTAGTCTTTTAGTTTTCAATTTGAGGTTTTTGTTTTTTTTAACCCAGCCAAATATCATACATTGTGTTTATTTTCATGTTTTTTCAATTACCTTTAATCTAGAAGTTTCCTAGACTTTTATTTTTCTTAGCATTGCTATTTTTGAAGACTTAAGGTCAGTTGTTGTATAGAACATTCAGATTGTTTCCTCATCATTTGATTCAGGTTGGACATTTTCAACAAGAACTCTGTGTAAGTGAGGCTATGTTCTTCTAAGTGTTTCATGTCAGGCTCATGACATCTGTCTTGTAGATTTTGTTGAATTTGGTCACTTGATTATGACAGTATTTGCCACCTTTCTCTCCAGTAAAGACATCTGATTTCCTTCAGGTTTTGATTTACATTTATGAAGTTTGCTTTTTTTTAATTTATTTTTTATTGAAGTATAGTTGATATACAGTATTGTGTTGATTATTGCTGTATAGCAGAGTGACTCAGTTATACAATGTAGACATTCTATATCATATTCTTTTCCATTATGGTTTATCACAAGGCATTGAATGTAGTTCCCTGTGCTACACAGTAGGACCTTCTTGTTTATTCATTCTGTGTATACCAGTTTGCATCTGCTAATCCCAAACTCCCAGTTTGGTCCTCTTCCACTTCCTCCCATTGGTAACCACCAGTCTATTTTCTGTGTCCCTGGTTTATAAGATTTGTTTTTTGACTCAGGATATGACTCATTTTAAAATGACAGATTTTTAGGAACTCCATAGAGTCCTGCTTGCTCCCTGCTACCTCAGTCTGCCTTAACACTTCAGTGATAGCTGACATTGCTTTTCTCTCACAGACAGGGAAAAAGAGGCCTAGAGCAGCCTTCCAAGGCCCCTGAGTTAGTGACAGAATTGGACATTAAGCCCCAGAGCCCTGCCTACTTGAACCAGGAACCTGGTTATCCTTCCCATGGAGCCTTTGCCTTCCGTGACTCTTCCCATCACA
>SJXQ01003443.1:0-95591 GCA_006408695.1 Aepyceros melampus
AGACAGAGAGGGCTGGCATGCTGCAATTCATGGGGTCACAAAGAGTTGGACACGACTGAACTGACTGAACTGATGCTTTTATTTCTATAGTCAATACTACTCATATTTATTAACAATACAGCACAATGAAAGGTTAATTAAATGATATTTTGACTGTATGGAAGTATATTGAATCAAAAATCTTGCATTTAAAAAAATGTTTAGACTTATTAATATATGAACCACTTCTTACTTGGTATCCAAATAATTATTCCTTATCTATAAAACTGAAAAATTTGTGTTCCATAAATTTCAGTAGTGTTCTCTCTTTCTTAAGACAGTGCCTTGTACTTATTTTTTACTTATTTTTTCATAGTTATCACATATGAGATATCTGTAAAACCAGTAATGGTGCTTATGAATGAAGGAATCAAACAGAATTTATCACCAATAAATATGGCCACTCCTTCTAATCATAATACAGATGAATATTTTTCAGTAGATTTTAAAATTTAGTACTCTACTTGTTCCCTGGTGGCTCAGAGGTTAAAGCGTCTGCCTGGAATGCAGGAGACCCGAGTTCGATCCCTGGGTCAGGAAGATCCCCTGGAGAAGGAAATGGCAACCCACTCCAGTACTCTTGCCTGGAGAATCCCATGGAGGGAGGAGCCCGGTAGGCTACAAAAGGAATCAAACAGAATTTATCACCAATAAATATGGCCACTCCTTCTAATCATAATACAGATGAATATTTTTCAGTAGATTTTAAAATTTAGTACTCTACTTGTTCCCTGGTGGCTCAGAGGTTAAAGCGTCTGCCTGGAATGCAGGAGACCCGAGTTCGATCCCTGGGTCAGGAAGATCCCCTGGAGAAGGAAATGGCAACCCACTCCAGTACTCTTGCCTGGAGAATCCCATGGAGGGAGGAGCCCGGTAGGCTACAGTCCACGGTGTCACAAAGAGTCGGACACGACTGAGTGACTTCACAATCACAATCACTTGTTTAGTACTCTACTTAGCTATTTTTAAAATAGTTTTATAAAATCAAAAGCTATAAAATAGTAACTGGGGAGAAATGAAATGCAAAAAGTAGCAGAAACATTACTCCAAAACTTTCTGTCAGAGAAAAATAATGACTTGATATATTTCCTTCCAAATATTTTCCATAAATATTTTTGTGGTTGAAGTAGAGTGTCTATATAGCCCCAAATTCTGAAAGACTTTCCAAATGTTCATTATAGTGCAAAGTTAAATCAGTATATTTTTCTAAATTATTTCTATGTTGTACAATGGCATCATTTCAAATTAAATATTTATAGAAAAATCTTCTACTCAGGCCTGACTTCATAACTCTTTATTTGATGTGTTTCATAAAATTTAGCACTGAACAGTTAAAGGCATGCATGGATTAGTTCTGAGTCATCAAACCTGAGTCATCTTTCAGTTGAGGCAAGTCATACACAGGAACTCTTTCCTGTCCCTATGTTATGCATATAAATTATGGCCAAAGGATATCAATATTAACTGTGAGTGTGCATGAGTGTCTGTACGATTGCAAGCACAGTTTGCATTTCAAGTGTATGCTTTTGATTTTTAGGCCCAATTGAAATGAGGTACCTGGCCTCTGCTCTGTTCCTTTTGGATAGCAATCTATATCAAAAGTCATCATTCACCATTCTTTCACTATTCTGCACTTGAGCATAAAAAATAATTTATAACATTCCTGAAAAAAAAAATTCAGAATACTAAGCTGTAATGGCTTTCTCCTTCCCAAGGAGGCAGTCTGCTCATTAGAGAAAGGGACTCTTAACAGCTGATGGCCTGCAGAAAAGCTTCTCACTATAAATGCAGAATTCTGTTTTTCCATACATCACAAACTGAATTTTTATTTTTATTTTGGCTATGCTGTATGGCATGTGGGATCTTCATTCCCCAATCAGGGACTGAACCTGTGCCCCTTGCCTTGGGAGCACAGAGTCTTCATCACTGGACAACCATGGCAGTCCCTGGATGGCTAGAACTTTTTAAATGCTATTAGTGATTTATCTTACTTATATCTGTGTACAACTATAGTTAACAAGACAGTTTTAAATATTGTATGATGAATTTTATTCTAAAAATTCTGAATGTTTCGTAGGTAACAGATTCAAGGAAATTCTTATTTGACTGCTTTTTATATTTAATTGATATAAATATATTTAATGAAGCTTTACTTGGGTACTTTAAGGTAAAAGGTGAAGGGTATCTTCCACTTAAAAATATACAGTCGCATTTTCCTATTTCCCCACATGGCTTCTAAATTACACAGTAAAATACAATATTGAACAAAACTGATTTCAGAGCCAGAAATCTGACTCCAAAAAAGAACTCATGGATGTGTGTTAAGTACAAACCCTCATAATAATGTATTCCCTGACTTGTTTGTGGCTGCGGATGTGGATTTAATATAGGAAACATATACTGAGTGCAGCAAGTAGGAAAGACTAATATTTTCACCACAGGTGGGAGAAGAGAAATATTTCAAAGATTTTCTTATTGGCAGTTTTGCCAAAGGCAAGCATGGCAGAGGTGTTAAGAAGGCATTATAAATATTTCTAGCATAGCATGGACTATACTAGGATTATATTACTTTGGGCAAGTCTTTTAACCTCCTCTGAGTCTCATTTTCCTTACTCTGAAAATGGTGGAAAAGATTTGTGATACCTCACAAATAATTTAAAATAATTAAATACTGAGGCACTTTATAAATACTAATGCCTTCTGCACATGAGAAGTGAAGGGGTTAATAGATCCCACAGGATTCTGGGAGTGGAATTTTAATGATAATCTTCTGTGCAATATCCATGCCACTTAAGTAGTGAATGGATATTTTAAAGATGAGAAAAAATTCCAAAAAGATGGAAAGCCTTGGGAAAACTCTTGGCATCGAAAGATCCAAATATCTGAACATAAACCCTATATAAAAATTGCATTAAAATGTGGGGTTCAGCAAGTAAATTAGGAAGACATTATTACATTGACCAGAATAATTCATTGGGCATAGAAATAAACATTTGGGAGAAGAATCACAGAATTGAAACCCTGTCACTCAAGCTGGTGACCCTGACATGTGGAATGTGAGTTTCTCAAGGCCACAAAACTTGGAGTGAAAGGTAGAAAACTGGTGGCAAGGAGAGTTCTGGGACTATGAAAGAAGTCTATTGATGTAACTAAATGTTTCAAATTTGGGAATAATGTAATACCTGAAAATTCAAAATAAAGTAAAATATGATTCAGGGTGCTGGCATTATAAGAGTTCTGAAAAATGCTTATGAATTCATTTCAGCCTATTAGTGGCCTTAGAAGGAAATTAAATACTTTAATATTTATTTTTTAATGTAAAAGATCTCTTAAAAAAACACTAAATGAGTTATTAAATAGAAAAGGGTAGAAATTAGTTTACAAGCACATATTATGACAACCCACTCCAGTATTCTTGCATGTAACTTTACATGGTCAGAGGAGCCTGGAGGGCTACAGTCCATGGGGTTGCAAAGAGTCATACATGAATGAGCACACACAGCACATTCTAGATCAGAGTTCTCTTCGACCATAGCATGCTGCTGCTATGTCACTTCAGTCGTGTCCGACTCTGTGCGACCCCACAGACGGCAGCCCACCAGGCCCCCCCATCCCCGGGACCCTCCAGGCAAGAACACTGGAGTGGGTTGCCATTTCCCTCTCCAATGCATGACAGTGAAAAGTGAAAGTGAAGTCGCTCAGTCGTGTCCGACTCCTAGCGACCCCATGGACTGCATAATGTGCAGCTATTTATTTTCAATGAGCAAATTCTACAATTGAAAAAGGATGCAGAGGGAGCATACTCAGGATAATAGATATAACAGACTTTGTCCTAAAACTCATTTTGTTCATGATGCTATTTAATTTAGGATAAAAAACAACAGAGTAGGCAAATTAAAATATACATTAAATCTTGCAAAATTCATGTTTTTCATACAACTCTCTGAGTTTAAATTATTTTTCATAAAGTTTTATATTTTTTGATTTGTTTGCAAAAACATTTGACTCACTATTCTAAAATATGTGATGTTACTATGTATTTCAAACTAATTTCTTTAGAAAAAGAAAGAAATGAGAGATTTAATCACATAGCTGTCTACCAATTCTTTCAACAAACTATGAAAACCTTATTAAATATCAAGTACACAGATAACATGGCTCATGATTTCTTTTCCTTAATAAGAATGCAAATTTTTGTTTCACATTTTTCATGTAGGGTTGCCATTTCCTTCTCCAGGGAATCTTCCCAACCCAGGGATCGAACCCAAGTCTCTCATATTGTAGACAGACGCTTTACTGTCTGAGCCACCAGGGAAGTCCATAAATAAACAGGTATATTTAAGTTCAGTGATAAATCTGTTACCTGGTAAGGATATAGAATGCTGAAATTGTTAATTAAACATTTGGGTTAATAGAGCAACAGCATACATGCCTGTGCTTCCCTAGTGGCTTTCTTGGTGGGAAGGGCTTCTCTGGTGGCTCAGACAGTACGGAATCCTCCTGCAATGCAGGAGCCCTGGGTTCGATCCCTTCGTTGGGAAGATCCCCTCAAGGAGGGAATGGCAACCCGTCCCAATATTCTCACCTGGAGAATTCCACGGACAGAGGAGCCTGGTTGGCTACAGTCTGTGGGTTGCAAAGAGTCAGACATGACTGAGCAACTAACTTACATGTATCAGGTTCTATGCAGGATACAGGATGCTTGGGGCTGGTGCACTGGGATGACTCAGAGGGATGATACAGGGACGGAGATGGGAGGGGGGTTCAGGATGAGGTTCATGTACACCCGTGGTGGATTCATGTTGATGTATGGCAAAACCAATACAATATTATAAAGTAAAAAATAATAATAATAATAAATAAATGATAAATGGTTAAAAATGTTAAAGATCAAAGTTCTTTAATTAAGATGATCAAAGTTTCTTCGAGATTCTTCCAAATACGGTGGTCACTTACACACATTATCTGGTTTCACTGTTTTAAAACAAAAACAAAATTCTATCTTGAGAACTGAAAATATTTGGTGGCTGCTCTCACATGCATATAATTCAATACAGAGCTGAAGGTATAGTAAGTTTTCCTACTCATCTATACCCTTTCGAATCATTTCTTCTTTCATTAGAACTAAACCAATTTATGAAGAAGTCTGTTTGAAGCCCTTTCTTTCCTGTCAGCCTCTGGGTGGATGATGTAATACAACAATCCATCCTGGAGCCAGGGAGCCCTGCCGAGAGATTGCAGCAGTGGATCATCCACGCACTGCTCTGCACTGTAGCACGCCTTTGCTAGAGCACAAAAGCAAAGGAGTTTTGAAAGAAGCAAAATTCCGGGGAAAGCACTGTTTGGACTTTATTTTTCAGTCTCCAAAGATCTTATTAAAGGTTGTAGAAGTGAGAAATGTTGATGGCAAAGTGAATAAAAACTTAAAAGACATACAAAAAAGAAAATAAAGCTTTCTAGGTTCTGATTCATATGGAGATTTACTTTATATACTGGAGTGGGTAGCCATTCTCTTCTATAGGGGATCTTCCCTACCCAGGGATCGAACCCTGGTCTCCTGCATAGCAGCCAGATTCTTTACCAACTGAACCACCAGGGAAGCTCCTTATATATTAGAGAAAAAACACACATTTGATTAGAGAGATTAGAAATAACCTTGGGTAATGAATGATGATCTCATGAAAGGAGAAAAAAAGAAAATAATTAAGTTTCAGAAGAAGGTTGGTGTTTTCCCCATTCCTACCCATTAATAGAAAATATTCTAGTGCAGTAGACAGTGGTGTCCTATAGTTAGTAATAATCTTAATACAAATAGCACTTAATGAGACTTCTCTTTGTAAGGTTTAGTCTCATTTGTTCTTCACTTTAAAATGAAGATTCAAGGAACTTGCTTGTCTAGGTTCCATGCAGGATACAGGATGCTTGGGGCTGGAGCACCAGAGGGATGGTATGGGGAGGGAGGTGGGAGGGGGTTTCAGGATTAGGAACACATGTACACCCGTGGCAGATTCACGTTGAAGTATGGCAAAACCAATACGATATTGTAAAGTAAAAATAAATAAATAAATAAATAAAATGAAGATTCAAGGAACTTGCTTATAACACATGGCTAGCAAATACTGGGAAAAAGATGTAAGCCTAAGCTCCCAGATTTTAAATCCGTATGGTAGAGTACAAAGAGAACAGATCTGTATATATCTTCCTCTTAGGACTGAGTGTCAATAAAAAATGATAAATCATATACCTAATCCTATGCTTGATAAGAGAACAGTTGAAGAATTAAAGTGATTTTTTTTCTTGGCTTTCCCTCTTCCTTGTTTAATCAGATGCCTCTGGCCTGAATTACAGGCTATAACATCCTATATGTTACAAGCCATGGAGAGTTTGCATATTCACAAGATGGCAGAAGAGCCCTAAGAATGCTTTAAACTTGTCACATTTCTTACTGCAAAACCTTTGTCAGGTTCCATGGGCATTTTATCATTGAGGACAATCTGACAGTGTCTTTGGAAAATAATGAAGCAAAATTTAGAAGAAGAAATACAAAATCTTGAGTAAATTCAATAAACCAATTTCATGATACAGAATTGGATACCATTCAGTTGTTAGCAGTTGATCTTATAAAGCAGAACAAAAATATGGTTTTATAGATGACTTTCTTAGTGAATGAGGCAACTGCTCCGGAAGTTAAGGAAATGAGAATGATTTGTGATTGGAGTTTATAGCCCCATCAAACCCAGTCCATACATGGATTACTTGATGTGGATCTAGATGTTTCGTTTTGACAAACTAAAGAATGAGGTCAGAATCTGGAAGCCATCTCATGTTAGTAAGGCACAGAAAAATTGAGTAAATAGACACAAGGGAAGGGAAAAAAAGTCCTAAATATAATATGAGACCTGCTTCTATTTGCGGGTGAGGGGCACAAGGCAATCATGTTTATATTTCTCAGAGAGTCATAGCTGGAATACATAGGACAAGATACTGGAGGGCCAGACTACTGGCCCTCAGTTTAGGTACTGTATTGTTCTGAAATAGGCTTAACTGCTCTTTTATATGACTGCTGAGGTTACTGTGGAACTGCATGCCAGAAGATTCCTGGATTGGATGCAGATTTGAATTAGTCCTCTAAGCCCTTCTATCCCTAGAATTCTTGATTTTTTGGAAGCAGATGGAAGCTGAACTCACAATGACGAAAATCTTGGATCACGTTGAAACAGCCTTTTTTAACAAAATAATTTTGGTGTTTTCTCAAAGTCTGAGAGATTTATGGGAGTGTTTACCATGGTTTGTGTTGTGGCAGAAAAAAATTGAGAATTTCTGATCTAATCTGTACACCTTGTTTATTGGGCTTAAGGAAAATTAAGGATGACAATTAGAACTCTAGTGCTTTAAAAAATTGGTATACTATAGCATTGCTTTCTTTTATTTGAAACAATAACACAAAAGAGACAGCTCATAGAAGTGAAAATGTCTCAGGCTTGTATTTGTGCAAATATTCAACAGGCTCAAGAGATTTTACAGAGAAAAGAAATGAAGAAACTGTGGAAATATTTAGCGCTCAAAGTCCTCCTTAACACATAATGAATCTTGGTCAGTGGCTATTAACATCCTGAACTTCTCAACAGTAGGGGGAATACCTGACATCCTGACATCCTTAAATCAGCCACTTCTTAATTTCTCTTAAGAATGCATTTGGGTATTGTAAGCTATCACTGTTTCTCATTATTACTATGAAATAATAGTAATAATTATTTAAATAACTAAGCTATCACAATATTTCATTATTTTCATTAATAAAATTCACCATTTTTAATGCCTTGTGTTTCTTCATTTATTTTTAAATACTGAATGATTTTTTTTTTATTGTGGAAGACTCTAAATAATAGTGAAAGTTCACTTGTGTATCTCCTATAACACACATAACTCAACCAAAATGACAACAGACAAAACAGTTATGGCCAAGTCACATCAGAGTCAGTGACAATCACGTCAAAACTGCTGTCTAGGTCATAGTGATTGTAAGATGCCATCAACTGTAAGGTATTTGAGTCAAAATATAGGGGAAATGTGTCTTTGAATTGATAAAATATAACATATGGAGAGAAATTGAGCCTGGCATAAAGTATTCCTCATGTGTCTCAAAAGTATTTTATGTAAAGGTACAAACATTTGATGTTAATCAGCTTTTCTTAATAGATTGTTTTTTAAAGCCATGTACTTAATCAATGTAAACAAAAATATGCTATAATAAAAAGAAAAACACAATTAAACTTTAAAAACTTACTTTAAAAAAATTCAAAATTGTTGTCTCTTCCTTGTGCATGCTAAATCTCTTTAGCCGTGTCTGACTCTGTGCAACCCTATGGACTGTAACCTACCAGGCTCCTTTGTCCATGATGTTCTCCAGGCAAGGATATCAGAAGAGATTGCCATGCCCTCCTCCAGGGGCTCTTCCCAACCCAGGGATCAAACCCATGTCTCTTCCATCTCCTGCACCGGCAGGCAGGTTCTTGACTACTAGCACCACCTGGGGAGCACAGTCTCTTCCTCAGTTTATAAATTTATTCATCAGAAAACCAGGCCTATTTACTTAAGACCTTACTACCATCAAGATAGCTAAGATTTCTAAACAGCATGCACAATGCTGAAATTAGTATTCTATTATTTTATTATTTAGCTCTATAGCATTTTTTCACAAAATTTCCCGGGTAGAAGAAGTATCTTCAGTAGATACTAAGCTCTTTTCCCATCAGCTTGCTAGATTCTGAATAATGTCAATTAAATAACAAAAACTGACTTTATAATATTTTGTGCATGCTGATCCGCTTCATTAGTGTCTGACTCTGTGCAACTAGTTGGATATCTGATATGCTTTATAATAGTTTTGCAATATAGTTTGAAATCAGGGAGGGTAATGCTTTCAGGTTTATTTTTCCTCTCAAGATTGCTTTGGTTATTCAAGAGCTTTAATGATTTCCTACAAATTTTAGGTTTATTTTTATCTTGCCATGAAAAATGCCACTTAAATTTTGATAGGAATTGCACAGAAACTATAGATTGCTATGAGTAGTATGAATATTTTAGTAGTATAAAATTCATAACCCATGAATATGGAGTATCTTTTCATTTACTTTTGTTTTAATCCATTTCTTTCATTAATGTATCTTAGTTTTAATATATAGGTCTTTTATCACTTGATAAAATTTATTCCCCAATTTTTTATTTTTTGTAAGCATTTTTAAATGTCTTAAAATGAGACTATTAATTACTCTTTCTGATATTTCATTTTATTTCATCATATAAAAATATGCTCCTGGCAAACTTGATTCCAGCTTGTGCTTCTTCCAGCCCAGTGCTTCTCATGATGTACTCTGCATATAAGTTAAATAAGCAGGGTGACAATATACAGCCTTGACATACTCCTTTTCCTATTTGGAACCAGTCTGTTGTTCCATGTCCAGTTATAAGTGTTGCTTCCTGACCTGCATACAGGTTTCTCAAGAGGCAGGTCAGGTGTTCTGGTATTCCCATCTCCTTCAGAATTTTCCACAGTTTATTGTGATGCACACAGTCAAAGGCTTTGGCATAGTCAATAAAGCAGAAATAGATGTTTTTCTGGAACTCTCTTGCTTTTTTGATGATTGCTCACTTTCCAATTTGCATGATATTTCCAATTTGGATGATCTTTTTTTGTTTTTGTTTTTAACTTGCCTAATTTCTCTGGCTAGGATTTCCAATACTATGTTGAATAAAAGTAGTGACAGTGAGCATTCTTGTCTTGTTCCTGATCCAAGAGGAAACATACTCAGTTTTGCACTGTAGAACATGCTGTCATGTGGTCAGTCAGTTCAGTTCAGTCGCTCAGTCATGTCAGACTCTCTGCGACCCCATGAATTGCAGCACGCCAGGCCTCCCTGTCCATCACCAACTCCCGGAGTTCACTCAGACTCATGTCCATTGAGTCTGTGATGCCATCCAGCCATCTCATCCTTGGTTGTCCCCTTCTCCTCCTGCCTCTAATCCCTCCCAGCATCAGGGTCTTTTCCAATGAGTCAACTCTTCGCATGAGGTGGCCAAAGTACTGGAGCTTCAGCTTTAGCATCAGTCCTTCCAAAGAAATCCCAGGGTTGATCTCCTTCAGAATGGACTGGTTGGATCTCCTTGCAGTCCAAGAGACTCTCAAGAGTCATCAATTCTTCGGCGCTCAGCCTTCTTCACAGTACAACTCTCACATCCATACATGACCCTGGAAAAAGCATAGTCTTGACTAGATGGACCTTAGTCGGAAAGTAATGTCTCGGCTTTTGAATATACTATGTGGTAAGTTTGTCATAAATGGCTTGTATTATGTTGAGGCATATTCACTCCAAACCTGTTTTATTGAGAATTTTGTCATAAATAGATGTTGAATTTTGTCAAATTCTATTTCTGTATCTATTGAGAAAATCATATGCTTTTTATCCTTCATTTTGTTAATATGGCATATCATATAGACTTATTTGTGGATCTTGAAACATTCTTGCACCCCTAAAATAAATCTTAGTTGGTTATGATTATGATCCTTTTAAACTATTGTTGAATTCCATTGTTAATCTTTTATTAAGGATTTTTGCATCTATGCTCATCAGGTACAGTGGCCTATAATTTTCTTTTCCTATGGTATCCTTGTCTTGTTTTGGTATTAGGGTAATGCTTGTCTCATAAAATGAACTTCTGGAAGAGTTCTCTTCTTATTGGAAGAGCTTGAGAAGGATTTGTTTTAATTCTTCTTTGAATGTCTAGTTGGAAACTACCAGTGAAGCCATATGTTCCTGGACTTCTGTTTTTGGGAGTTTTTGATTACTGATTCAACCTCCTTACTAGTAATTGGTCTGTTCAGAGTTTCTGTTTCATCATTAATTAATCTGGTAGGTTGTATGTTTCTAAGAATTTATCCACTTCTAAGTTGTCCAATTTGCTGGCATATAATTGTGCATAGTAGTCTCTTATGAGCTTTTATGTTTCTGTGGTATCAGTTGTAACATCTCTTTTCTGAAATTACTTTTATATAAGCACATATAAGCACACATTTATTGAGCACATAGTAGATACTCAATAAATATTTCCTTTTCTTGATTTCCTCCAGAAGCTTCATGTAGATACTCCATAAAACTATGTGGAAGTCAAAAATAATATTTTCTTTGCTAAATAAATATTTTACCTCTACGTATGAAAATTTGACAGTGAGTAACAGTTTTCAGGTGAATTGTTTTAGTTGTTATTGCATTTTAAGCTATGATCCCTGAGCCTGAATATTATTCATACAATTTTCCATCACAGATTTGGAATTGCTTTCACAATGCTTTACTCAACTGAGTAGAAAAAGGGAAAGATAAAGAAAACACAAATCTACAGTATCACATTTTCTTAAAATTGGTCACTATTTTCTACATAAAAATGAAAATGAAAAAACTTATATTTAAAGGAAGTAATGAAATTGACATTTAGTTAAGTTAACCCTTTAAAGACACACTAATCTTCAAGGGTTTTTATGGTTTTTTTTTTCTGGTGGTGTCACATTTATTCAAGAATCGGGCTATAGATAACATTAATAGAATTTTCTACTAACAACTGATTAAAAACCACAGCTTAAGTTACAATGTAGCATAACAATAAAATCTCACAGAGGACTTTATACTCCACAAAGTGTATTCACAAATACTCTCACTTAATGGACAGATAAAAAAAGAAATACGTTCCAGTGAGCAGGAGTATTTGGTGTGAAGAGGCTAAGGCAGGATGCTGTGTTTCCAATACCTTGGAAGATCACCTGGGGAAGGGAATCTGATAATGCTGTGTAGAAAAACTGGATGGGAAGAAGAACTGAAACTGTGTAACTAATGTTACCAGACACATGGTATGGTGAGGTCTGGCCCAGACTGATGGCAGTAACATCGGGAACAAATGCAATTACAAAAATAGAAATCATCAGATGTGTTTGCCTAGAGGTAGAAGTAGGAATAAAGTGGCAGGGAAACAAGAGAGGAAGTTGATGATCACTCTGACATTGAACCTATGTGGCTAAGAATATGACATAACCACAGAGAGTAGTAGGAAAATAATGGGAAGGAAAGATGGCTTTGAAGAAATATTTTATATTAAAAGATAATAATAGCTGCTCTCATATAAAATTTAAACCTGCCAAATGTTTTTCTTAAGTGCTTTACATTTATTAACAAACTTAATATTCAACAACTTTATGTATAGACAGTCAAGCTGACATGATTTCAATGATGCTAGAAGCACAAAAATGTTGTTCTGGACTTTGACACTGACTGACCAAAATAAATCATTTTCAGTTCTTCAGATGCCATTGTTAAAAGTGCATTTTATATTGATCTGTTTGGAAGTGAGATAGCATCACACTATTTGCAGGATCAAGCATGAAGTTTAGGAAGAAGATGGGAATAAATATTTAGAGATTAAAAACAAAAATGTTCAGTTAAGGTATTATGCTTTGCAGTCACCTCTTCCAAAATATTTCACAAAAGTATAAGAATGAATGTGAAAAAATGAGATGTCAGCAACTCAAGTAAATGCCTTGTGGGAAAAAAATGCTAGATTTAGAAAAAACATATGTTTAACCTCAATTTTATTGTAAATAAAGTATTTTGGTGGTGAAGGATGCCAAACAATTTTACTAGTAGAAATAGTGTTTAAATAACTGATTACTATAGTTAAGTGTAAAAAGAATTCTTTTTCTCTCTTTCTTCTTTAGTTATCTGGAGGAGTGGAAATACTAAAGCATTTGCAGAAAGAAACCATTAGGATCTACAGGTCTACAATGTTCTCACAAATGACTGAGGTAAAAAATAATGAGAGAATGCCAATGTGGTGAGATATTAACATTTGAAAAATCTTGAAGTTTTTCATATAATTTTCATAAATCTTCTGTAAGTTTGAAGTTATTTACAAATAGAAGCTGAAAAAAAAGAACAAGTATTGGATTCTGTTCGTAAAGCCTGTGCTTACGTGCGTGTGTGCCTGTCTGAAGGCTCTGGAGTTGGGTAAAAGGAAAGGGATCCATGCTAAAATCAGGGAACAAACTGAATACTTTTTTTTGCATGAAAAAGAAGATTCCATAAGAAACTGATTCATCTGGTCCATCCGAAGTATCTATGAAATGATACTGCTGTGGATGTTAACAATGCCTCTAAGAGAATGAAATCAACCCCCTGTGGAGGCCATCAGGCACCTTGTTAAATGCCCACCCAAGGGTAAACTAAGTGTAATAGGAAGAGTTGAAGACCAATGGCTAGTGTATAATTGCTGAAAGCTCATTGCAATTTCAAAGAAGGATAACAGGTGATCACTTTCTTTGATGGTTATAGTACAAATGAACTAGAGTCAGACCAGCAGCCTAACTCAATTAACACATCAGCCTCATAGCTTAGAGAACTTGTCCCTTCCTGTCTCTCTAAATTTTTGCTCTTCTGTGTGATCTTCTCTTTATAAATATTTCTCTCCCCCAAAATCATTTTCCCTATTGAGCTTTCCCTCTCTTTTCCACTCTCAGATTTCACTAGATCCTGTTTCTCTTTATCTTTCATGTCTGCATAATCAGAATAAATTGGGCTTTATAAAATTGAGTTGTGTATTTAGTGAATAGCATGTGAGTCTTATCAGATTTAGAGCTGAATTAAAAAAAAAAATGTTTCTCTCAATTAAAAACTGCCCTTAAAATGACTATTTCCTTGGATTTGGCCCTTCATTGGTTGGTTTGTTGGTTGGTTGGCTGGTAGTTGAGTGATGCTTATCAGTTCTAAATATGGATCAAAACTTAACTGTAGTCAGGCAGGTACAGATAGCAAGGGTGAAAATCTCTCAAGTATCTTACTTCACACTTGGTTTTCAGAGTGCCATAAATCCAGAGAACTGTGGATAAAGAATAGGAAGTCTTACTTCTGTGGCAGCAGCCATTCCCTAGGGAGCTAGTCAAGCTATTTTTACAACCAATACAATGACGTCCACTGCATACTGGGTGAGTATCACCCTGGCTGTTCCTGAGTTGACTCAGTGGTTACTCAGGAGGGAATTCTTCTCTACCCTGCAGAAAGGAAATTTTTATGTCTTTCATGTACATTGTGGAGATTTCAGAAACAAGATTTTAGAAAGGAAGACTAAAAAAAGGTGAAGGCATCCAGGAATTGTGAGCAGCTGTTACCACAGTCTAGATTAACACACAAGTTTGCCAGAAAGGCCTGAAGAATGAAGGAGGTTGATTTTTAAGGTGGGTTAAGAAGCTCAGACATTGTGAGCCTGACGTCTGTACCAAGTAAGTCTTGATAGTTTGATAATGGCTTTATCAAACTAACTATAAGACATATACTCTGTCCTAGCTCCCCTCACCCCTTCCCACCTCCCCAGCCTCTCACCTTATGAGATACATATACACCCATATAAAAAATACTGCTCTCCATACGTGTTTCTCAAACATTAACTTGTTTTAAATTTTGGCATTAATTGTAAATTTTGTGCAAAAGTCAAACTTTGTTAAAATGATAAATTTCACACTTTTTCAAACTTGCACATTACAGATTAAATTTCCCTCTGAAGTACAAGGACTTCCTTCAGTGAGATGCCCCCCTTATGTTAGACTATGTCTTAAAGTCCTTCTCAAAACTATTACCTTTAATGTATAAATCAGGTTCTATAAATTGAACCTTATTCTCTAGCCTATAACATAATTTTATAAGAAAATCTAACTTTTCTCATTGACAGATAACTAATTATATAAAGTCACTGAATGAAAAGGATTTCTAAATAATTCCATTCAAATTTGATCATATTAATTTTATTCAGAAAGCTAGGAGCATTAAAAGAACAAAACAAGGGGGTTTTTGGTAAAGAGTCTGCCTGCCAATGCTGGAGACATGGGTTTGATCTTAATCTGGAAAGATCCCACATGCTATTGAGCAACTAAGCCCATGGGCCTCAACTACTAAGCCTGGGCGCTAGAGCCTGGAATCGAAACTACTGAAGCTCTCAAACCTAGAACCCTTGCTCCACAACAAGAGATGCCACTGCAATGAGAAGCCCACACATCACAACTAGAGAATAGCCCCCACTTACTGCAACTAGAGGAAAGCCTGTGCAGCAAAAATAAATACATAAATAAAAATTAAAAAAAAAAAAACAAAATAGGTCAAAAAGAAAACCAGGTGCTATGGATTAAATTGTGTAGCTCCCCCAAATCACGTGTTGAAGGCATAACCACCCGCAATGTGATGATATTTGGATGTGGAAGCCTTTGGGAGATGATTATGTTAAGATGAGGTCCTGAAGATGGGACACTCATAATGGAAGTAGTATCTTTTAGGAAGAGATAACAGGATAGCTCCTCTCTCTCTCTCAGTCTTTCTCTCTGCCTTCTGTCTCTTCTTTCTCTCTTTTGTCTCTATCTCCCTTCCCCTTTGCCCCAACCCCATCCCCACAATGTGACACAGTGAGAAGGAGACTGGGCTGCTAGCCAGCAGGAGCACCCTCATCAGGGAACCAAATCAGCTGGCAACTTGAACTTCCCAACCCCAGAACTGTGAGAAATAAATGTCCTCTGTTTAACCCACCCAGTCCGTGGTATTTGCTTATGGCACTCTGAGCTGCGACTCCACGCAACAGGGTGAACACATTTCCTGGAGCCCAGCAGACCCTAATTGTGATATCTCCTGGATATATTTCCCAGAGAAATGAACTATTTGGGGAACAGCTGTTAGTTTAAAAGGCTTACTATAGTATTATAGCAGTTGACTGCCTTAAATGGTATACCTAAAGCCACTACCCAGCATACAGTATGTTTTAGCTGCTTTTACCCCATACGGGCTTTTGAGAAAAAGAGAACCAGAACATGATGGTATTTTTTTTAAAGAAAGACAACCTTTTTTCATCTAATTCTTTACCATTGCTCTTTATGCCTTGGCTGGTTAAAGCTGGTGAATTTTCCTCTCATAGCCTATGTACCCTGCTATTTGAAATAATCAACATGTGCCTTGAATCTGGCCTCCTGCCAGTTTATGTTATCATGGAAATACTAGATTACAAATGAAGATGGAAACATTGCAAATAAAAAAAAATTAAAGGAATAACATTCCTTTCTGTATGTGCATAAAATGGAATTCACTAAGGTCTATTTTGCTGTCTGGAAATCACACAAGGCTTCTTTTGTATTACACACACACACACACACACACACAAATATGGACACACACATTTGCACTGTAGCTCTTGCACCCTTATTTTTTTATTCATTTTGATACATTGTTATTCACTTTGCATGTTTTGCTTATTTTCATTAAAATTTGTGCTATATTCTACTTTTATAATATAAAACAACTCTAGCCAAGAGATTTGTGTGATGAGAACTAAATGGTAAAAAAAAAAAAGAAAGAAATCCATTGCATCCTCAGTAGCTTTGCTATTTGACATATAACTGAAACCTGAAAAACATACCAGTAAGATTTTTGTATATTGTCTAATGGAAAGTTTGCAAGCATATTTTCACTGTATACTGTTCACAAATGCCTCATTGTCCCCTGACAAATGGTCTGTAGCAAATCTCTAAAATTTTCTCTCACAGTACTACAGCTTAAAAGATTCATACCATCAAACGCTGCACCTCAAAGGCTAATGTCTACTCTCCAAATTTCAAATACCCAAGCCTAATAAAAATTTAAAGAGTCCGAGCTCCTCTCCAGGGAGCAGCTGTCAAGCATCTCTTGAAAGAAAGAAACATAAACAGCCTCCACATAGAGTACCAAAGTCTTGTTTTTGAAAAAAGACATAGTAATGGCAAGTTTTTCTAATAAAAAAAGAAATTCAAGTTATGCCAGTTGATGTTAAAATGATGGGCTTTTGATCTCTCAATAACTGAGGAACAAAAATGTTTCAAATATATCAGATGTATTTAGGAAGGAAAATGAAAATCTTTTATACACACACACAAACAGATATACACAAACATATACACACACAGATTCTATCTTGGGGACACTGTGGTTTCAAGTGCTTTCACTGTCAACTTTCTATGCAAAGGCTGATTTATTCTACTCATAGCTGCATTTCATTAAGTCAGGACTGCCCTGGAGACAAAGTTCATTTTAGTTCGGCAACATTTCACATTTTTCCCTCCTCTCAACACATTTCATCAATGATCTTTCATTTACACTTTCTGGTTCAGTAAAATTCCTTGTAGTAATATTCTTTCACAAAAGCTTGATTTGAAAAACCCTGTGTAGAAAGGCCCAAACGACTTACTGTATGTCATCCATGGTACAATTTATTTGAGGACAGAGAGCCCTAGATTAAGTTGGAAAAATCACCCTTATTCCACAGAAATGCAATCTCATTTTTCCATTGTAGAATCCTAAGTATATTATACTACCACTCTTTAAAGAAATTTATTTAAAATCAGTTTAATATTGACTTTCTTAGAAGCATAAACTCTCTCTTTTATGAACCATGTTCTGCCTGGGATCTTTCTGCTAATTTTTGCTTTGAGAAGAAAAATATGCCATCTTAAAGAATAATGATAGTTTTAGATCCTTCTTAATTTTCTAATAACCTAATATAATTCATTGAAGATGAGTTACCTTCAAAATTTTGCCATTAGCCACTAACCACATATGGAAATGAATCACAGTTATATTTTATTTTGGCTACATTGTAGTTCATTTTCTGTAAATGACAAAGATAACCATGTTGAATTAGATAGCATTTGGAAAAATAGTGATGCTTTTATGGGAATAAATTTAGATGAATTCACTCATGTTATCTGCATTTTTAAATGAAGTGATTAAATTTATATTCATCCATTATTTCTTATCCAAATTATACTGATAATTTGACTGTGTCCAAATACTTAAAGCTACTATAATCTAGTATTGCTAAAGGAAAAAAAACTTAAAAATAACCATTTGGCAACTGAAATTTGATAATTGAAAATGCTACTCCACAAAAACATATAAACATAAAAATATAAATAGCACTCAAAAAATTTAAATCCTTAAATTTCAACGTTCAGTTTATTTTTTAAAAAACATATATTCTACAACATATTGTACTTTTATTTTGTAAATGTGATATACCATCTTCAACTCAATTTATATTTAATGAAATTGTAAGCATTTCAAGATGTTTACTACTGTTAAATCATGAAAAATTAAGCATAAATATAATGTAATTAGGCTTCCCTAATGGCTCAGGGGGTAAAGAATCCACCTGCAATGCAGGACCATGGTTTCAATCCCTGGGTGGGGAAGATCCCCTGGAAGAGGAAATGGCAACCCACTCAAGTATTCTTGCCTAGAAAATCCCAAAGACAGAGCAGCTTGGCAGGCTACAGTCCAAAGGGTCACAAAGAGTTGAACATGACTGAGCATAAGCATGGAGGATGGGTAAATGTAATTATTAAGTTGTAGAACAGACATTAGAAATAAAGAAAAAAGATAAGATCTCCAGCCAGACTATGTGTTGTCTTCCGTGTAATTTTCTCTGTAAGCAAAACACTACATATATCTATACCTATGGGTATTTTAAATATGTGTGGGAGAATGAATATCACCATGTCTTCCTACATGTTTTTTTGTTAAATCTGAGGGAAACTGAGTTTAAAATTGTCTTTGTAATGTTATCTTGCTTATACTAAGTACATGACCATTGTCCATAAAATGCAGCCTTCATAATTTGTCAAAATTACAAATTGTGGTAAATCCTATGACATGTTGAGGAACACATAAGAGAGTGATGCATCAGAAATAAACCTCTTCAAAGAGGAACCACTTAAACTAAGACTTGAAGATAGTGGAGAAGTCACCAGCTAGAAGAACCTAGTTGCCCAAGTGGAAGACAAAGACATGAGCTGGTGTTTTAAGGCTGGCTGGAGTGTAGTCAGACAGGGAGATGAAAGGGATGAGGTAAAGTGGAAAGGTAAGCTAGGACTAGATGATACAGAATCTCGTAGAGACTGGCAAAGAATTCACATTTTATTCTATATGCATGAAAATCTATTGCAGACTTATAAGCATATAAGTAAAATAATAAACTTTTAAGAATGAGCATACTGGCTTTTGTATGTTTAACAGACAGTAGTCATAGCAGGTGGTATACAGAAGGAGATGGTTTAGGATCATCATATTACATTAATCATCTGAATTTCTTAGTTGAACATGAAATTTTTAAAAGTGGTCTCATAATATAATAGAACTCTCTGGATTCTCAGTGAATACCTTGTATCCAGGCCTGAATGATGTGTCCTTTAAAAATAACATATTTAATAAACAAAGTACTATTCATCTTTATTTTGTTGTTTAATTGAAATTGAGAACAGCTATTCTTTCCTTCTGGTGAAGAATCCTAAGTATGCTAAATATGGTTCAGACAATATATTTAGGTATTTGTATATAGACAGATAGTAGGTAGGTAGATATTATATTTTGCTAGGTGATTAGTATATGATGCATTTGGGGTAGAGGAGCCTGGTAAGCTACAGGCCATGGGGTCCCTAAGAGTCGGATACGACTGAGCGTCTTCACTTTCACTTTTCACTTTTATGCATTGGAGAAGGAAATGGCAACCCACTCCAGTGTTCTTGCCTGGAGAATCCCAGGGACGGGAGGGCCTCGTGGGCTGCCGTCTATGGGGTCGCACAGAGTTGGACACGACTGAAGCGACTTAGCAGCAGCAGCAGCAGCAGCAGATTAAAAGTTTAGCTCTACATTTCTTTAAATAGTTTAGAGTTTTAGCTAGTAATTTTATTTCCACCATTGCATATTTTGCAGTTCAGAAAAATACAAAAATTAGACCTGTCTTGGTCAGTTGATTTGCATCTGATGTATGATGAATGATAAATTTCTTTCTTTTCTTAAATTTTTGATGGGAGAGCTGATATACAGAGGTGTTTTTGTATGTGTATTCTTTCCTTCATAATCATTTTCTTTTCTATTCACATTGTGAGGTTCAAAAATTCTAATAAATGTTTGAGATTCTTTTTTTCCTCAGCTAACTTTTAACTAGGAAATGGGTTTTTGAAATAAATCTTTTGTCCATATGTAGTGTAGAATTTAGTGACTGAACAACAATAACCAAGTGTGGGAATCCATTAAAGAGAAGAAGAGGAACTCTGTCCAAAGAGTTTAGGAATATCTGAAGGTGAAGGTGAAGGTGAAGTCACTCAGTCGTGTCCAACTCTTTGCGACCCCGTGGACTGTAACGTACTAGGCTTCTCCGTCCACGGGATTCTCCAGGCAAGAATACTGGAGTGGATTGCCATTTCCTTCTTCAGAGGATCTTCCCGACCCAGGGATCAAACCCGGGTCTCTTGCATTGGAGGCAGACGCTTTAACCTCTGAGCCACCAGGGAAGTCTAGGAATATCTAGATTTCATTTAATATACCAACGGCTCAGGGAGCATATTTCATTTAAATCAGTCACTCATCCTTGATGCAAAGATATTTTGAAAAACTAGATTTCAGAAAAAAATCCATCAACATAGCAATGATCTGAATAAGTCTACACCAAGCTGCGCTTGTTTTCTGAAGACTATGGTTTACAAAGAATAGATTATAGAGATTCAAGAAAACTTAATCTGTCTGAGATAAGTTCTTATGAGAAATCTATTTGGGAACGTAAATATGTTCTAACTTAGAGGCCTGAGGACAATTCAACATTCCAGAGAAATACAAACACACAAACAATGGCCAAGATGTCAGCAGACTATTTGAAAAATAGTGCATGTGATCAGCATGTTCAATATGAGCAACTATTTCAAATGCATGCAGACACTGTCAGGGGGTAATTAAGGTAGAAAGTAATTTTAAAATATTAACAAGTATAGACCAATTGATCAGTTTATATGTGCTTAGTCACTCAGTCATGTCCAACCCTTTGGGACCCCATGGATTGTTGCCCGCCAGGCTCCTCTGTCAATGGGGATTCCAGGCAAGAATACTGGAGTGGGTTGCCATGCTTTCCTCCAGGGAATCTTCCCAATCCGGGGATCAAACCCAGGTCTCCTGCATTGCAGGCAGATTCTTTACCATCTGAGCCAACAGGGAAGCCTAAGAATACTGGAGGGAGTAGCCTATCCCTTCTCCAGCGGATCTTCCCAACCCAGGAATCGAACGGGGGTCTCCTGCATTGCAGGTGGATTCTTTACCAGCTGAGCTACCAGGGAAGCTGATAACTACTTTAAAACTTTAAGTTATATATAACTGCTTTTATATTATATATGTATATATGTTTCTAGGATTGTGTAAGTGAAAGTGAAGAATGAACTTATTTTATATACCTCACTATTTCAAAATGAAGATTATTTTTGTTGATTTCTATGTGTAAAGGCTTCTGAAGGTGAAAGTAAAAGTAGCTCAGTTGTCTGACTCTTCCTGACCCCATGTAATAGTCCATGGAATTCTCCAGGCCAGAAAACTGGAGTGGGTAACCATTTTTCTCTAGGAGATTTCCCAGTCCAGGAATTGAACTGGGGTCTCCTGCATTGCAGGCAGATTCTTTACCAGCTGGGCTACCAGGGAAGTGTAAAGGCTGCTATTGTCAATACGTGATATTACAATCTCGCTGTATTAGACATATACTTAGAAAAGAAAGAGGGAATTCCATGAGCAGTAGAGATCTCTCCAGACCTGCGGAAAACATGTCTATGGCCCAGGGAATTTAAAGGCAGAGGAGAGCACCTGCAATGTGGAAAATGTCGTTAAAAACAAACAACCTTTTATCTATCATATATTGTTCAGGTTTTGACTTGTAACTCACTTCAAATATTTTTAGAATTCTCTAGGTTAAATTTTTAAAATTTTATTCATAAATATTTGTTCAGTGCCTATATCATTTAGGAAGGTGATAAAAGGTTTTAAAGCTATAAAAAAACCACCACAACAACACAACTGTCCTTACATTCAAAGATGTCTATAATTTGATACCAAAAGAAGGGATGCATGCTAATAACTATTAAACAAAGCCTAAAAATTAGAAAAGAAGGTAGTGACAGACTGAATATTTAAAATAGAGAAGTTCTCCTCTTGGGAAGGAGAGGCATATGTAGACTTCAAGACAAGTTTCAGTTCTCTACTGAAATGTGGGATTTTAACAGGTGGAGATGTCAGAAGAAGAAGATATTTCAAAGGAGTAGTATGAGGGAAGATGAACATTTAAGAGAGGATGTTAAATTGAGGTGTTAAAGGATGTTAAGTAAGTGTGGCAGATGCTATTGATGCTTGCTCAATATTTCTGGCCAGGACATATCTGTGATCCAATTCTGGCCAACGGAACCCTGGTAGAAATCAGGGATGGGTTTACTATTACACTGAAAGATTTTACTCTTTATTAAATATAAAACGTATGAGAGCTAGATGAGGTCCTGACTACTAGATGAAGTCAAACCTTAAGAACTTCCTTATTCACTGGGTCCTTGCAAATGTAAATATTCTATTCGTACACATAGAAGAAGAGGAGGGGAAAATGTCAGATGGGCTCATGTACTGTTGCACCAAGTTTCAAATGGCATAATATGGCAACTTGTACTTCATTTGGTAGGTCTATAATAGCAGAATAATATAATCTTGGAAATGTTAGTATAAGTAATAAAAGCTTTACTGTTTGCATTGTACACACATGTACTCCAGTCAGGCATATAGCAGGTGCTAAGTAAATATTTGATGAATAAATGAAGCGTTGAAACCATACAAAGAGTCATTATAGAGTCTTCAACAATTCTTAATATCTTTGACCCATTTTTAATAATCCTACTTGGATTTATAACATAAAATTTCTCAGAATACATGTATATGGGTAGATGGTATCTGAATCATCAAGATCTATGTATTTAAGTGGGACGACACAATTAACTGCTAGTAAATTCAGTTATGCTGCTGAGTATTAATTATATGTTACTGAAAATAAATTTAAAGGAATATAGGCAAAAGAGTAGGAAGTAGGAAAGAATGTAAATGTAGCTATTGGATCATGGCAATTTGTTAAATATTTCCAAATTAGCTGGGGACAGTGTTGTAAGATTGTATTTATTTATTTATGCATCTGTAAGTAATGGGGAAGTACTTACCATTTAGGAATAATTACTCTCACCCTGCAACTTCTATAGGCAATGTAAGATTGTCCAGGGTATATTATGTCACTTTTGATTGTAATCTATATTACTGAAACTGAATAGAAAAACTGCATTCATAAATGATGAATTTTCCTAAGGTCTTTTTTTTTTTTAATTAGAAAAACAGTGCAAACGTGGGAAGACATCCATACTCCTTAAACAAATTGGAGAATAGCTGATGTTTGTCACTGACAAAATTAAAAATTCATTGTTCAGTTTAGTAGCTTGAAAGCCTGTTATGTCACGTTCTTCACTGAATGACATACATTCTTCTGGAGAAGTGTTCTTCTGCTAAATGCACACCAGAATGTTGGTAATTGGGGCATGCAAATTTGTTCTGCAACTAAGAACAAGAGGAGGATTTAGAAGCTATTTTAATGTGGAGTACATTTATGTTTAAAGTACAATAATATTCATCTCATTATCATGCATTATTCATATGCAGTGTTTGAAGTGGAGGTCTTTCCAAATATATTAAGAAACTCTTATTCACGATAATCTAATTAATT
Organism: Aepyceros melampus; assembly: GCA_006408695.1. Taxonomy (NCBI): domain Eukaryota; kingdom Metazoa; phylum Chordata; class Mammalia; order Artiodactyla; family Bovidae; genus Aepyceros; species Aepyceros melampus. The sequence continues at coordinate 23,701 of SJXQ01003443.1, forward strand.
CCCATATCCTCCCTTTCTCTTATTCCAGCAGGTGTAAATCTTCATGCTGAATTATATCACAGCCTCTAAACTGGCACCTCATGGGCATGATCCAGCTAGCGATGTGTTTTGCCCACATAGTGTGCAATGTCTTAAAGACCATTTGCAAGAATCTAGAAAAAGGAAGCTATTACACAAAAATCCAGATTTTTCAGTCCCTTTTGTTCAAATCAAAAGAGTTGGGGAAAGGGAGCCTACCCTTCATGGCAACAATTTTCTGTACCTCAGTAGGCCTGTAGGGGACACCCTTATGCTCTGATTTCATGCAGGCCCCATCATGCCTGATTTGTCTTCCCTCAGTCTAAAGAGGGCTTCTTCAGGTACTGGGAATATGAAGATGCTACTCATCACATTCTTACACACAGCCTGGTTCAATTTAATAGTCTATGGCATTAGCTGTAGTTTGGCATGAATGAAAAATACTGGCCACTTCTGGAATGCTATTTCTGTAACTGGGGATGAATGGTAAAGCAATTTCAATTATCAGAGGGGGTCACTGGGAAGCTACATCTATAAAACATCTTGAAGAATCATGTCTGCTTCTTCAAGAACCAAGTTTTCAAGTTTCTTAAAAAGGTGTTTTTCATCGTTGTTAAAGCTCAGTTTCCATGATCTGAATTTTCTTTCTTTCTTAAACTTGTTTTATGTAAACCCTACTAAAGAAAAGAGTACGCTATAGATTACGGAGCCATGAAATTAAAAGACACATTTTCCTTGGAAAAAAAAGCTATGACAAACCTAGATAGCATACTATTAAAAATCAGAGACATTACTTTGCCAACAAAGGTCTGTATGGTCAAACCTATGGTTTTTCTGGTAGTTACATGTTGATGTGCAATTTGTATCATAAAGAAGGCGAGCCCTTAAGAATTGATGCTATTGAATTGCTGTGTTGGAGAAGACTCTTAAGGGCCGCTTAAACTGCAAGGAGATCAAATCAGTCAATCCTAAAGGAAATCAGCCCTGAATATTCATTGGAAGGATTGAGGCTGAAGCTAAAGCTCTGATATTTTGGCCACCAAACGTGAAGAGGTGACTCTTTGGAAAAGACCCTGATGCTGGGAAAGATTGAAGGCCAGAGGTGAAGGGGGCAACAGAGGATGAGATAGCTGGATGGAATCACTGATTCAATGGACATGAGTTTGAGCAAACTCCAGGAAATGGTGAAAGACGGGGAAGCCTGGCATGCTGCAGTCCATGGGGTTGCAAAGAGTGAGATGCAACTGAACGACTGAACTGTACTGAATGATATAGTGTTAATATTTTAGGTAGATATGGAGTTTAGATTTTAATATCTTTTTAAATGTTGTAACTATATACTTTAGCATTATGGTGCAAAAAAGTACTACAATGCATTATAATTTTACAAACTAAGAATAATGCTAATATCTTAAATTTCAGGGTATTTTCTAGTCCTTCAAAACAGAGAATGTAATTATCTGGGTTTTTCCATAAGATGTTATGGTGCAATCAATGTGCTATAAAATGCAAGCAGCAATGTCAGAGATTTAAGATTGATGATTTATTTTTTCTTTAAAGTGCAATGTGTTTCTTTGCCACCTTTTGTTTACCTATTTTTTCTATTTTATCTTAAATGCCTTATTTCTTCTATGAATACAAGGTAGACACATTAATTAATGAAGCAATATTGCTGTATTCAGTCTATAGATGTTTAATCAGTAATTAATTTTTGCTATGAAGAGTTTGTTAAAACATCCTAAACTCATATCTGATGGAGAAGAATAAACATATTGGAGGTTTAAATAACTGTTGGAAGAGGTAATTGAGAGGACATGACCGCCTTGTTCTGAGAACTGGACCTGAGCTATCATAGGCTCCTCACTCGCTTACTGTCCTTGGAATATACATCCTGCCCACTTGCCCACAGTGGGAGCCATTTTCAAGGACACAAACTTGAGAGCAACATGCTGTTGAGACCATCTGGATGGTATTTATGACCAAACCTAGGTAAGGTCTCTATGTACCCTTTCAAGATTCTAGTAGGGAGGTGCAACAATCTATTCCTCCTCTGGCCGCCCATGACCAGCCTCCTGAGGAGGTTTCCTTGCAAATTAAATCTGCCACCTACCAATCTGAAGTGGTCTGCCTTTTTCTTCACCCTCTGTGTAAGGGGATCAGATTGGGAACCAATAACTGACAGTAAGTTCATACTACTTCTCTGTGGATGTGCCAAGGGCTGTGTTGTGGGAAGAGGCTTTCAACCCCAGTCATCTCCATCAGCATCCCATCTGAATAAAGAAAGCAAAATTCTATTCTGAAATAAATCTCTGCTTGCTAATTCTTAACCAGGGTACACAACCACCAAGCCATTTAGAGCAGAGAGATGATTAGAGGTGACATCTTGGGAGAGAGCAATTGCATCTTATATTGCAGGAATAACAATTGCTAAGTTATGGCCAAATGACAATCATAGCACTCTTGCTTCTGTGGCTCTCCTTACTCTGGTGTCATAACTTGGAGTTTTCACAAAATACAAATTTCTCAGGGGCTAACTGTGGCTTCAACTGTCTCCATGTTCTATGCAGTCTGTGGCAGTGTAAAATGTATATAATTATTATTTTATAAGTTATAAATTATTTTATATCTTTGTACTATATAATGACATATATTATACACTATATAATATACACATTTATGTTATAATGCATTAATATTATATCAACATATATTATTGATATAAATTATATATATTTGAAGGTTACTGACAATTAGGTATAGTACACACAACCATGTGCTTCTCATCCTGATCACTATTTCAAATGTCCAAAAGATTTTATTAGATCTAGCCCTGTTCCAGCTTTTTGACTTCTTCTTATGTTTTAGCTTTTTTTAGCCTTTCTTTCTCTTCTTAGAACAACAAACCTCATCCTACTGTATGGCTTTGCTTGTATTCTCTTTGTGTGGAACATTCTGTGTTCAAACAGTTACATTTCTAGTGTGCATATGTACTACCTGAAGAACAAAAGTGTTTCTAGAAAATTTGAATACACGTACCCTGTGATGCAGAAATTCCACATATAGGGACATACCAATAGAGAAACATATATGCATCACATTAAAAGTCTGATTTTAAAAATAATCAGCACTATCATAGCTGTAATAGAAACAAGAGACCAAACAATTTGAAAACATTCCAAATGTCAATAGAGAGCAGGATGGATAAATACACTGTGATGAATTCACACACAGGAATATTATACATTGCATTGAAAATGCATGAATATGCATCAGCATGGATGAATATCAGAAACAAAATGTAGACCTAAAAAAATCTAGTTGCAAACAAATGGAAAAAGCTATGATTTCATTTCTGTAACATTGTAATTATGTTAAACTAGACAATCCATTGTCAGGTATATATGTGTGTGGTAAAATCACTAGGAAAATCAAGCAAATGACAAACACAAACTTAAAAAATGGTGGCAAATTCTAGATGTGGTGGTAGGGGAGAAGCTGAGATCAACAGGATACATAGAGGATTCAATGTTTTATTTCTAAAGCTAGATTTTAAGCATTTGTGTATTTTAGTTCTATATATGTGGTACAAAAATGGAATAAATAATATAAATAATGACATTTTATGTATCAAATTGGCCATCAGTCACTATGTATTCATATTGTTTTATTTTTTATACTTACCACCATCTGAAATCACCTTATTCATTTATAGATGATCTGTTTATTATTTGTCTTTCCCTTTCCCCACCAGACTGCAGGCTTCATTAAACTGGTTCAGTTCAGTTCAGTCACTTGGTTGTGTCCAACTCTTTGCGACCCCATGAATCGCAGCAAGCCACGCCTCCCTGTCCATCACCATCTCCCCGAGTTCACTCAGACTCACGTTCATCGAGTCCGTGATGCCATCCAGCCATCTCATCCTCTGTCGTCCCCTTCTCCTCCTGCCCCCAATCCCTCCCAGCATCAGGGTCTTTTCCAATGAGTCAACTCTTCACATAAGGTGCCCAAAGTACTGGAGTTTCAGCTTCAGCATCATTCCTTCCANTAACCGCTCTAAGGATCAACCAGAATGCCTTTAACTAAGTCCTTACTGTCAAACTTCTAGCATATTTTAAAAACTTCATATGATAATCAATGCTGAAGTGAGCATCCTTATACTTAAATTTTTATGATCATTTAAGTTCTTTGAAGTGAAACTGCTGATTTGAAGAATATGCATAATATCAATGTTCTAAATATAGATTTCCAACATGACCTCAAGAATGATTTGAATCAATTTTTCTCCAACCCTTCTGTTGAAAGAACATCTCCAACATAGAGTGGCTGAAAATGTAGCACAAACTGAGGGCACTGTGATCCAAAATAATAGCTGGACTCATTGTTGAAACAATCAAACTAACTCATGAAAGTTCAAATACCAGACTGTTTCATTATTCTTCCATCAGTTAAGTATAAAAAGAAAGAAGAAGGGATTTTCAGGGGAACAGATATGAAGTGGAACACTAGGGTTAGTCTTTTCTCATGAACCCTCCTCTGTGGAGGCGGGTGGTACCTCATGAGGTTGGAGATGTCTGTGAGCAGAGAGACTGGCGTCTTATTCCCTGACAGGATGAGCCTGAGAAGCAGGGCCTGCTGAGCTTTCCTGGTGCCAACAGAGTATGAGCCCCCAACCTCTCGGACCTGGGGACTGACATACTGCCTTGGAGAGTTCAGTTTCCATCGCCCACACGTACCCTGACTCCTAAGAGTTAAGGCTGATGTGAGAAGGCTCCAAGGTTTCCCATGGGTCCAGATAAGGCCTTGAAAAGAAGTGTTGGCAAGGGGTCAGCTAGCAAAGATGTGAAGGCAATGACAGGGCAGCATGCTTGTCCCAGACCCCTGAGATGAGGCGGTGACCAGTCCAACCCATTTAGACCACATTGGAGAGTCACCAGGACATCAGTGGCTGTGTGGAATGAAACCCACACCCCCTCAAGAGCAAAGATATTCCTACTCGCATCCATCATCCCTCCCCCCTCTACAGACCTACCTTCCCATTTCAGCTGAACTTGGGGGAAAGGGAAATTTGAGCTCCTGGCAAGCTCCAGCAAAAAATAAATCTTGATTTGATTGAATGTTTATAGAATGAGTCTGTTTTACATTGGAAATAACTAAAATAACTTTAAATACAAGGCCTTAAAGGTGAAACTAAGCCTTAGTGCTTATCAGGAAGTTGTCAAAGTCAGATGAGCTTGAGGTTGTTCCTCCTCTGGAAATGCTCTCATTCTGGAAATTGTTGGCATGGAAAGTTAGCTTGAGGAAGCCCTCTCTGGTCCCTTTCCTTTTGATGGATTTCCTTGCCTTTGAGTAAAATGGAAAAGAGCCAAGAAGATGCCTAAGCCAATTTTCACAATTGCAAACTACTTAGACTTGCCCCCATGTGGAAGCTCTATTGGAACTGGGTACCAAAGCTTCATAAGAACAGAGGCCTTTTGTTGGCCTTGCCCCAGGGGAAATGGGCTTCCCAGGTGGAGCAACTGGTAAAGAATCTGTCTGCCAATGCAGGAGATGGAGCAGATGCCGGTTCAATACTCAGTCAGGAAGATCCCTGGAGTAGGAAATGGCAACCCGCTCTGGTATACTTGCCTAGGAAATTCCACAGACAGAGGAGCCTGACAGACGTGGTCTCAAAAGAGCCAGATACAACTTAGTCACTGAACAACAACAACAAAGGATCTTCTAGAAAATGAGTATAAAAGAAGAGGACTTGGATATGGGATGCTGAGTCCTCGTAATCTCTCTAAACACCTCTAATCCAGAAACAAAAAAGCAAGTCGTAAGAACAGGAGGCACTAAGTGGCAACAGTTCCAATTAGCCTGGGGCACCTTAAATCTGTGTTCCACAGAATAGCCAGTACTACTCTCCATGGGTTTTACATCAAAAAACCACAAGGAAAGACAGCAACTATGCCACTAACACAATATATTAGGGCTCTAGATTCTCCTCAGTTTAAAAGAAAGATTGCTAACTTTGTTTTCTACAGCGTTTCCCAAAATTATATCTTTCCAATTTTCAGCTTAGTTCAGTCGCTCAGTCATGTCTGACTCTTTGCAACTGCATGGACTGCAGCACGCCAGGCCTCCCATCTATCACCAATTCTCAGAGTTTACACAAATTCATATCCATTTAGTCAGTGAGGCCATCCAACCATCTCATCCTCTGTCGTCACCTTCTCCTCCTGCCCCCAATCCCTCCCAGCATCAGGGTCTTTTCAACTGAGTCAGCTCTTCTCATCAGGTGAACAAAGTATTGGACTTTTAGCTTCAGCATCAGTCCTTTCAATGAACATTCAGGACTGATCTCCTTTAGGATGGACTGGTTGGATCTCCTTGCAGTCCAAGGGACTCTCAAGAGTCTTCTCCAACACCACAGTTCAAAAGCATCAATTCTTCGATGCTCAGCTTTCTTTATAGTCCAACTCTCACATCCATACATGATTACTGGAAAAACCATAGCTTTGACTAGACGGACCTTTGTTGGCAAAGTAATGTCTCTGCTTTTCAATATGCTGTCTAGGTTGGTCATAACTTTTCTTCCAAGGGTAAGCGTCTTTTTATTTCACGGCTGCAATCACCATCTGCAGTGATTTTGGAGCCCAAAAAATTAAAGTCAGCCACTGTTTCCACTGTTTCCCCATCTATTTGTCATGAAGTGATGGGACCGAATGCCATGATATTCATTTTCTGAATGTTGAGCTTTAAGCCAACTTTTTCACTCTCCTCTTTCACTTCCATAAAGAAAGAAAGAAAGAAACAATATATGTCATGTTCAGAAAGAAACTCTTTAGTTCTTCACTTTCTGCGATAAGGGTTCCAAATTTAACATATATGTAATAATCATTGGAACTGTATTGGGGAAATCCAATGCAAAATAATAGCAGTATGACTTTATTTTATTTATATAAATAGATTATTCAGACATCCCTGGTGGTTCAAACGGTAAAGCATCTGCCTACAATATGGGAGAGACCCAAGTTCAATCCCTGGGTCGGGAAGATACCATGGAGAAAAAAATGGCAACCCACTCCAGTACTCTTGCCTGGAAAATCCCATGGATGGAGGAGCCTGGTAGGCTACAGTCCATGGGGTCGCAAAGAGTGGGACACCACTCAACGACTTCACTTTCTTTCTTTTTTTGTGTTTAAAATTCACTTGTTAAACATCATCAAAATATAAACAAATATAGAAGAGACCTTCTACAATCACTAATATAACACAACTCAGGGAAAATGTAGGCTCCTTCTTCGCAAAGCGTTTTAACTACAGTGCATTGCAGTTGGTTGTTAATTTCTTGTCCGCAATATCTCATCTCATTTATACTCTCACTCTGTGCAGGGGCTGGCCACTTACAGACAAGTAGATTTGGTTCAGAAAGGTTAAATGAGTTGCCAGGAGTCTGGCAATGCATAATTGAACAAACTGGCCTAAAAGTCAAGCCATTAAACAGACTCAAAATATCCCGAACTCATTTAGTCCAACACTTTTATTTCACAGATGAGAAAATCCATGCTTAGAGGGGTGAAATCACACCATCCAGAGAGACAGGAGCAACTCCATGTTTCATGACTTAAAAGCAAATGAACTCTGCACTCAGCCATACTTCTCCTATATGTGACCAAATCCAGTAGTGTGGATAAGGCAGGTGCTCAGAACAAAGACCAGAGAAGGCGATGGCAACCCACTCCAGTACTCCTGCCTGGAAAATCCCATGGACGGGGGAGCCTGGTAGGCTTCAGTCCATGGGGTCGCTAAGAGTCGGACTGACTGAGCGACTTCACTTTCATTTTTATGCACTGGAGAAGGAAACGGCAACACACTCCAGTGTTCTTGCCTAGAAAATCCAGGGACAGGGGAGCCTGGTGGGCTGCCGTCTGTGGAATTGCACAGAGTCGGATATGACTCAAGCAACTTAGCAGCAGCAGCAGCAGTAGAAAGACAGAGACCAGTTATTAGCTATCATGGAAAGCAGTTTTAGTCAGAACACTTGTGATCTGCCCTTGATTCAAACACCAATATTAGCTTCCTTTTTCAGGAAGAATACTATAGAAGAAGGATTATTATTATAAGCAGTTATTAATATTTAATGGAGATTATTTTTTAAAGTGCTTATTTTACATATATTGCAATGTTAGAAATTAAAGATGAAGTCTTTTTAGTAACATTATACATTTTGTGTGATGATTATATTAAGCCCTAAAGTCAGTGACACACATAGGAAGTACGTGCTTTTTCCAATTTTGCTACAGACAGTAAATAATATATAACCCACTGCATAAAAACTGAGGCCTTAAGGCAAATCTGTGTGTGCTCATTCAGGAAACACATATGGCATGAAATAATACATTGTATGATGAAAGGGCAATTTTCTGCTTTTTTATAAAATATATATACATGTGAATTGGAGATGATATGCTAATAGGGCTTCTCAGACTTACATCATTCCCTTGTGAGCATGAACAGTTAAATTATATGTGATTTTCTTAAATTATAAATTCACATTATTTTCAGTTCCCAAAGCTGCAACTGAATTCAGTCTTATGAACTGAGTTCCAAATACATTCATCATATTGTGTAGGTGTGAAGAACACAAAAGAGAAATAAAATAGTTTCCATCTTTAATCAGGAAGACAAAATATATATATCCCTTTTTATTTTTGTATTTATTCAATTATTTCTTTATTCAAACAGTGTCTCAGTGTTCTTTGTATTAATGTACACTACAACCTTAATAGGAATTAAATAATACTTTTGGAATTTTTAAAACATCTCTTAAGTGATACTAGACTACCAGGTAAAGAGGAATATTTAAAAGTGGAACTTACATATACAAATGTTTGGTAAAGTTTTAATAAAGTTTTTTAAATAAAAGAATTACCTCATATTTGAGTTGACAAATTACTAATTTTCCCCTCAGAGAAGAACAATTAGATTGATAAATCACCTAACTCTAGTTCTCATAATTATGTATTTGCATGCAAAACACAATTGGCATCTCATTTATCTTATTTTTATTCCTCTGAATTCAAGTAAACAAATTTTGTTCTGGATTTGTATTTTGAATGTTTTGAGAACCTAGGATCTCTTTCTGTATTGTACCTTAACAAAGTAAAAATCACCAAACATTTCCCTGAAAATTAGAAAACTAAAAGCCTTTATCTGACAGGATAAAAAATCAAATTATTCTTACTTTTTAGGAACACGCAAGTTGATTATCAGTGAAGTAGGGGATAAGATTACTGTATGTCATAATCAATAAACACATCTTACTCATTTTATTCCTACCACTTAAAACTATTAATGTTATTTTCCAGGCTTTTGATTGAATTACAAGGTGAAAATATGGCTCAGATGGTAATACAAGTTTAAAAAAAAACTAAATTTAAAATAATCTGACACATAATAGTATCTGATTAATGAGTGTGTGTGGGCTTAGTCATGTCCAACTCTTTGCAACCCCATGGACTGTGTGGCCTGCCAGGCTCCACAGTCCATGGAATTTTCCAAGCAAGAAAACTGGAGTGGGTTGCCACTATTAAGAATATTGTGAAGTTTGCATGTGAGGGACTGGTAGCAGTAGATGTTAGCCATAGGCACAATGCAAATTAATTCATAAAAGTATGAACATTGCTCACACACAGCATTCAGCAGAATTTTAATCCATGTGGAAATGGCAACCCACTCCAGTATTCTTGCCTGGAGAATCCCATGGACAGAGGAGCCTGGTGGGCTACAGTCCACGGGGTCGCAAAGAGTCGGACATGACTGAGCGACTTCACTTTCACGCATTTATGAAGGAATAAACCAATGCACAAATATGATCTGAAGCTGTTCTCTGGTGTGCCTTGGAGCAGTTCTATCACTCTCTTCCTATATTTCTCTAACAAACAAAACTATCATCACGATCTGTTCTCTGCAGACTAAAATTGGATCTGTAGTCATGTATACATTGCAGGGTTGTAATGCTTACAAATTATTAACCCTGGTGCCAGAACTCAGGGGCAAGTCTTTTTATGTTCCTGTGTCTCAACAACTAGAACATTGTGGCTCTTATCTCCATGTGCACGATGTGATTCCATAGTCTACTGTCAAAAACAAAATTCAAGGATAATATTTATTGAGAGGATAAGTCTCTCTCATTTCAAACACAAAGTGTTTTTCCTATGATGGATATACACGTGTTACAAAAACAAGTTCTCAAAGACCAGAGATGCTCCTTTTTCCCAGGGGTTAATAACTCAGTCACCTGCCTGCATTGCACGTTCCTTGGGACCAAAGCCATTCACGTGGTATTCAACTTTGCATTCCCCATAGTGCCCAACTGAGCAACCAGCACATACAAATGCCTATTAAATGACTGAATGCTATTGAATTGTAATGAAAATGTAACCCTAAGTCTATGTCCCTTATAATCTTGTATGTAATTAGAAGGTGCTTTCCTATTTACAATTTTATAAGATTGAGAGTCATTAGGAAACATGGCTCAGCGGGTAAAGAATCCACCTGCAATATAAGAGACACAGGTTCAATCCCTGGATCATGAGATCCCATGGAGAAGGAAACTGCCGCCCACTCCAGCATTCTTGCCTGAAAAATCCCATGGACAGAGGAGCCAGGTGATTTACAGTCCATGGGGTCACAAAGAGTCTGACACAACTGAACAACTAAGCATAGGAATCATGATTCATCCATCAAGAATCTGGTGAAATATTAGATAAGAGAAATCTCTTCATAAGAGATGAGATTCTAAATGGAGACAGTTTACACAGCATTAGTAGACTTTCATAAAAGTATAGAATATTGACTTTTACATACTACATTGTAAAATATATTGATTATAGTCATTTTGAAACAAAGCAATTGGGTAAATTAGGTTTCTCCCCTTATTTACCACATTATGTTTTAATCAAAGGTTACAATGATATTAATAACATACACTGTTTCCACCACAAACAAATAAGGCGGTGCAAATTGTGAAGTTTGCATGTGAGGGACTGGTAGCAGTAGATGTTAGCCATAGGCACAATGCAAATTAATTCATAAAAGTATGAACATTGCTCACACACAGCATTCAGCAGAATTTTAATCCATGTGGAAATGGCAACCCACTCCAGTATTCTTGCCTGGAGAATCCCATGGACAGAGGAGACTGGTGGGCTACAGTCCACGGGGTCGCAAAGAGTCGGACATGACTGAGCGACTTCACTTTCACGCATTTATGAAGGAATAAACCAAATGCACAAATATGATCTGAAGCTGTTCTCTGGTGTGCCTTGGAGCAGTTCTATCACTCTCTTCCTATATTTCTCTAACAAACAAAACTATCATCACGATCTGTTCTCTGCAGACTAAAATTGGATCTGTAGTCATGTATACATTGCAGGGTTGTAATGCTTACAAATTATTAACCCTGGTGCCAGAACTCAGGGGCAAGTCTTTTTATGTTCCTGTGTCTCAACAACTAGAACATTGTGGCTCTTATCTCCATGTGCACGATGTGATTCCATAGTCTACTGTCAAAAACAAAATTCAAGGATAATATTTATTGAGAGGATAAGTCTCTCTCATTTCAAACACAAAGTGTTTTTCCTATGATGGATATACACGTGTTACAAAAACAAGTTCTCAAAGACCAGAGATGCTCCTTTTTCCCAGGGGTTAATAACTCAGTCACCTGCCTGCATTGCACGTTCCTTGGGACCAAAGCCATTCACGTGGTATTCAACTTTGCATTCCCCATAGTGCCCAACTGAGCAACCAGCACATACAAATGCCTATTAAATGACTGAATGCTATTGAATTGTAATGAAAATGTAACCCTAAGTCTATGTCCCTTATAATCTTGTATGTAATTAGAAGGTGCTTTCCTATTTACAATTTTATAAGATTGAGAGTCATTAGGAAACATGGCTCAGCGGGTAAAGAATCCACCTGCAATATAAGAGACACAGGTTCAATCCCTGGATCATGAGATCCCATGGAGAAGGAAACTGCCGCCCACTCCAGCATTCTTGCCTGAAAAATCCCATGGACAGAGGAGCCAGGTGATTTACAGTCCATGGGGTCACAAAGAGTCTGACACAACTGAACAACTAAGCATAGGAATCATGATTCATCCATCAAGAATCTGGTGAAATATTAGATAAGAGAAATCTCTTCATAAGAGATGAGATTCTAAATGGAGACAGTTTACACAGCATTAGTAGACTTTCATAAAAGTATAGAATATTGACTTTTACATACTACATTGTAAAATATTATTGATTATAGTCATTTGAAACAAAGCAATTGGGTAAATTAGGTTTCTCCCCTTATTTACCACATTATGTTTTAATCAAAGGTTACAATGATATTAATAACATACACTGTTTCCACCACAAACAAATCAGGCGGTGCATTGTTCACCAAAGCTTTTAGTTTAGGTTTAAATACAATGAACAATTATGTTGGTTATGCTCAAGCACAAGGCAGGACTAAAACTACTAATCATTTGAGAAAATATATTACAATTATTAAAAACATTATAGGGAAATGTTTACTGTAAATTAAAATATTTCACTAATCTTGACATATATTACCACCTTATAAACAATAATAAAGTCATGTGTATGATATGTGATATGTGTATACTTCTTCAAAGAAATCTGAAAGGTCATCTGTGACCTTTGGCTTATTTGTGAAATCAGCCTTAAATGAATTAGCTGATGCCAACATTCATCATCTGATTAACCATTTAATTAAAAGGTCTGTGGTACTCAAGTGTTTCCATACAAATGTGTATCAAGCTAAACATGACAGCTCTGGAAAATCAAGGCAAATAAGGACACTTAAATGTTATAAATCATACTGTCAATCTGACATTTTTCATTTCAGCTTTGTCTTATTCACCTAGCACATACTTGGTGAGCTATTCTCCTACAAATTAAGGCAGGATCACAGAGTATACACACTTCTACACATTTGACATCAACATTTTCTGGAATACTGTTTATTTATAATCTCAGCTAATTTTTTAAGATGGCACTGTTTAGGAACTTTATTCTGGCTCTGAAGAAGAAAAAATAGAGAGATGAAACCTGAATATTTCAAGTATCTGAGATTATAAATATTTCAAGTTTATTTCTTGCACAAAATCTATTTATCTTCATGTACATAGGTCAGTGCCTAAATGGTATGTGATAATGAAGTTGACTACTGTACTAATGGCAGAAAGCCAAGAAGAACTAAAGAGCCTCTTAATGAAGGTGAAAAAGGAGAGTGGAAAAGCTGGCTTAAGACTCAACATTCAAAACACGAAGTCATGGCATCCGGTCCCATCATTTCATGGTAAATAGATGGGGAAAAAATGGAAACAGTGACATACTTTATTTTCTTGGGCTCCAAATCACTGCAGACAATGACTGCAGCCATGAAATTAAGGCTTGCTCTTTGGAAGAAAAGCTATATTGCATATTGAAAAGCAGAGACATCATGTTGCCAACAAATATCCATAATGTCAAAGCTATGGTTTTTCCAGTAATCATGTATGGATGTGAGACCTGGCCATAAAGAAGGCTGAGCACCAAAGAACTGATACTTCCAAATTGTGGTGTTAGTGAAGACTCTTGAGAATCCCCTGGACTGCAAGGAAATTAAACCAGTCAATCCTAAACGAAATAACCCTGAATATTCATTGGAAGGACTGATCCTGAAGCTGAAGCTCCAATACTTTGGCCACCTAATGAGAAGAGCCAACTTGTTGGTAAAAGCCTTGATGCTGGGAAAGATTGAGGGCAGAAGGAGAAGGGGACAACAGAGGATGAGATGGTTGGATGGCATCATTGACTCAATGGACATAAGTCTCAGCAAACTCCAGAAGATAGTGAAGGACAAGGGAGCCTGGCGTGCTGCATTCCATGGGGTCACAAAGAGTTGGATATGACTAAGTGAAGAGTTGACTGATCCCCCCCCTGATGCTGGGAGGGATTGGGGGCAGGAGGAGAAGGGGACGACAGAGGATGAGATGGCTGGATGGCATCACAGACTCGATGGACTCGAGTCTGAGTGAACTCCAGGAGTTGGTGATGGACAGGGAGGCCTGGCGTGCTGCGATTCATGGGGTCGCAAGGAGTCAGACACGACTGATCGACTGAACTGTACTGAAGCGACTGAACAACAAGCTGTACTATTTGTCAAGCAGTGGCCTTAATTAGTTTATTCATAATTTTCACTTTCTACATGGGCAGAAAATTACAAAAATATAAACTTCAGGGACACTGAGGATCCAACTCTTTTAGGGCATTCCAGATAATATTAAAGAGATGTTTATTTGTTCATTAAGATTTACTTGAGAAAACACACATGCAGAGCACTATTGAGCGAAAGGAATGGAGCAAACACTGCAGTGAACAGCTGTATATTGTAAACCTAGATGCACTCACTACATAATAACACTCAAGTGCCTTTCTTTTATAATATTCTTGGTACAAGAGCATCATCTGTTCTCAATAGAAGTTACCAATTTCACTTGTATAACATCGCTGTTTGAACTTAAAACTTGAATACTTCTGCCAATGCATATTTAGACTATTCTTACTGTGCCAATCAAGTGAATGAGCCTCAAGTAATGAATTCTATGGTTGGCAACTTCTTGGTCGTACACAGGTAAAAATATACATCAGTAGATGGATTATGCTGCTGTATTAAAGAAGCTAACAATATCTGATTTAAAAAATTCTTAAAATTCATGAGAACTGATTTGTCCTTTAATCTAGTATCATAGAAATTATTACTAAGGGTGGCTTCATCCATATGATCAAATTCACAAAAACCCTTAGGTATCTGTAGTCATACATCTCTGTTAACATCAAAAGGAGATGAGTACACCAGAATAAATATTCTCAAAGGCATAAATTTAGAAAATAAAGAGAAAAAAAAATCAGCTACTAGAACTGTTGGTTTAGAAAAACAAACAAAATGGAAATAAGAAAGAAAGGAGAAAGGGAAGGAAGGAGGGAGGGAGGGAGGGAGGGAGGAAGATTTGTCCCTTCATCAGTCAGGGAATGATGGGCCAAGTACCCTCAAAGTGCATGAGGACTGAGCACTAGGGCAGCCAGTCCTTTTGCAGGAATCATGACATTCAAGGGAGGCATCAACCACCAAGACAATGGCGCAGCTAATCCACTTCAACAAGCAACACTCAGTAGCTCTGCTGGTCACATTCACAAGCCTTGTGAAATATATCTCTGAATCGCTCTGATATTACTTCCTGTGTAGTCTTTGAATTAAACCATTTCTTTCTTTTTCCCTCACCAGCACCTTGGTATTCACAATCATCTCCTCTTTACATTTCCTCTTTCCATGAGTCCACTAACTGGTTCCTGATTTTCAATATTTCCCTTCTTTAATCTGTCTCCCACTCTACAGGCAGAGATATCTTTTCAACATGCAAACCTATAACGTGAAATCCAGATTAAGTGCTTACAATACTTGAATAGGTCCCGTTATTTTTAGAATAAAGACCAATATTTTTACCATGGCTAGCTGTGATGTGGGCTGGCTACATCCTTATCTTCTCTGGCTCCAGCTGTCCTTTGATTTGCCATGGTCCCTTCCTACCACATTAGACTTTCTCATGCTGATGCTTTAGCCTGGAATGCTTTTCCTCTAACTCTCACTTCTCATAAACTGCTAGTCATTTTTTGGATCTCATCATTTCCCCAAGGGAGCATCTGGCCTTACCCTAATCCACAGTAACTGGGTCAAGCATTCAGTTAGATATTCTTGGCATTAGGCACACCATTGCATTTTTCACAGTTTATAACTATACACTTATTATGGGTAATTAGATGATTATTACTGATCTTTGTCACTAGACTATAAGCACAATGAAGAAAAAACAGTGTATGGTTTTCTCATAATTTTAACCTTAATATCCAGCAAAATTTATGGCACACAGTGAACAAGTATTATTTCTTCAATGAATAATGTGTGTCAAAATGAGGTCATTAACAAATGGTTAAAGCTACAACAAATTGCTTTATTTCCATTCACCAGAATCACTCTGATCAGAGTCTGAAGGATGAAATTACTTCATGTTTCATAATGAACAAATTTTGTTTAAACTCTAGAATTCTTAGCATCCCATAGATGTGGCCAAAATGAAAGTTCATTAGCATCTTTCATTAGTTATTACAGAAACAGAATCCTACTGCTAAATTGGGATTTTAAATTTTTCTATTATAGATCCCTCATTATATAAGAAAGAGTCTTAGGAGATCTTCAAAAGGTCATTCAGCCTGTTGGTGACAGCACAGGGATGAAAATCAGGCATTTAAAATCACTGCTCAAATTTTTTTTTTTTTTTTTTTTTGCTACAACTATGCGTAACTTTCAGGTTTATGACTTCACCTTCATTTTTGGACATTTGTAAGACACAACAAGTACCCATAAGAGAAATATCTCCAAAAGAGCAATACTTTTAGAAGTGTACGATGCCTAATTTTGTAAGAAATGAAACATCTGCATGCCTTATTTTCAATTTACATTGTACACATTAAATGGGGGTGAGACAAGGACAGTACAAGCTTTCCTGATTTCTTAATATTCTGAAGCAAATAATTTTTTCCAGGTAAATCTGCTTGTCCATAATTCTATTTATGAAAACTCAAAAGGAAAGTTAATTTTGAGGAAGGGGTTGGGGATGTGACAATAGCAGATGGAAAAGCACTGCTGGAATCCAGTCTATTACAATTGGCTATGTGACCTTGGACTGACTACTTCCCCTCTCTAAATTTCCTCACCTGTACAGTCAGGAAATTGGTCTAAATCATGAGCTCTATCTGTTGATGGGTTTCCATGATCCCATTAAGCCCTGTGGGGTGTGTATGTACATTTTTCTGGGAAGAGGGTCCATATTTCTATTATGTTGGCAAGGATCTGGGAAACAAAACATGTTAGTTGCCTCTGTACTAAAATCTGAGGGTCCTTCCTAGTTTTGAAAATGGAATAAAGCTACATATAGAATTATAATTTTGGATGGAAATCGGAAATAGTGTAATTATTAGCGTGAGCAATAAGATTATTTGAAGAGCATATTCTGCACAAAGGAATACTATCATCAGTCACATACTTAAGTATTAGATGAAGAACTTCACTGGAAGGCCAGTCCAGATTTTCCATGAGTAGAATCAATTGTCGCAGACCAATGTAATAACCACATATAATAAAATCTCAATATGTCACATAATTTCAGTCCTTCCTGTTTATCACTGTTTTAATGACCAATTCATGTAGGCCTGCTACATAGGATTACAAGGAGTGGAAGCAATTCAGGGAAGTTTGTCAGCAAATAAATACTTTCTTACAGATTTTAGGATATCTATTCCAAAACATTTTGATGATAACTTTGGATGGTTGACCAGTCTGGTTGCTATAGTACACACGTATTTATGAAAGACAGAAATAAAAGGCATTCTACATATCACTTATTTCCTTGTTCTATGTCTTAATATAATAAAAATTGCTTAATTTTCTTCTACATGTACTCTTCTAGACACTTTTGAAATATCAGTGAACAAACTAATATCTTCTATCCTCACAGTGCTTACATTTCAGAAGGGAAGAAATAAAATAAACAATATGCATAAAATAATTAAGCCAGTTATTATTTTTGAAGGTGATAAATGCTTTGGCCAAAAATTTATAAAGAGTAGAAAAATTAGGAACACCAGAGATAAGGAGAATGGTTCCCATTTTAAATAGGTCAAGGTGGGCTTCACTGAGAAGGTGTTATTTAGCAAAGACCTGAGGAGATAAGAGAGTGAGTCAGGGTCAATTATACACAGGAGAAGAGCTTTCTAGACAGTGGGAAGAGTCAAGGCAAGGGTACACTTTATGGATTCAAAGAATATCCAGGAAGCCTTTGTGGCAGGGAAAAACCAAAAATCACTCTGCTGCTACTGATGCAACTGGCAAGGGCTTAATATCTAAAATACACAAACAGTTCATACAGCTCAACAACAAGAAAGCAAACAACTCAATCAAATAATGAGAATACCATAATAGACATTTCTCCAAAGAAGACATACAGATGGCTAGGAGGCACATGAAAAGATGTTCAGCATTGCTAATTATTAGAGAAATCCAAATCAAAATGACAAGGAGGTACTACCTCACATCTGTCAGAATGGTCATTGTTAAAATGTCTATAAATAATAAATGCTGGAGAGGATATAGAGAAAAGGGAACTTTCCTACACTATTGGATGCAATATAAGTTGAGGAAGCCACTATGGAAAACAGGATGATGGTTCCTCAGATAACTAAAAATAGAATTATCATATGATCCAGCAATCCCAGTCCTGGGCATATACCCAGACAAAACTATAATTCAAAAGAATCCATATACCCCTATGCTGGTAACAGCACTTTCACAATAGCCAGAACTTGAAAACAAACTAAATGTCCATTGACAGATGAACAGATAAAGAAGGTGTGACATATATGCAATGGAATACTACTCAGCCATAAAAAAGAACAAAATAATGCCATTTGAAGCAACACAGACAAAACCAGAGATTATCATACTAAGCGAATTCAGAAAGAGTAAAATAAATACCATATGATATCATTTATATGTGAAATCTAAAGTATGATGCAAATGAACCTGTCTACAAGACAGAAATAGATTCACAGACATAGGATCAGACTTGTGGTGGCCAAGATGGAGAGGAGAGAGAAAGATGGACTGGGAGTTGGAAGTTGGTAGATGCAAGTCATTACATTTAGAATGCACAACAATAAGGTCCTACTGTGGCACAGGGAACTATATCCAATCACCTGGAATAAACCATAATGGAAAAAATATAAAAAGAATATATATACGACCATAACTGAGTCACTTTGTTGTACGGCAGAGATTGGCACAACATTGTAAATCAACTATACTTCAATTAAAAAAAAGAATCTGCTTATGGTCATGAATTTTGTAAAATGTTCATCTTCCAGTTGATACCTCATTTTCTGTTGCTTATTTGTTTAAAATGAAAGTCCTAACTCTTGAATAATTTTCCTAGAGTCTCGTATTTGTTAAGAAAGGAAAAGTGAGAATTCTGAGAATTTTAAAATCACCCCAAAACCATGATCGCAGTTTAAGCCTCTCAGTTTCCACAAACATATATTTGGCAATGAATTGTTATATAATAAGCAAATATGCCATTTAATAAGAGATGATGTCACTATAAAGAAATTAAGTAAAAGATTGTCATGTTGAACATTTAGAGATTGGGCACAAAGCCTTTGCTATACTCCAACAAAGAAAAATTCCAAGATTCACGGCCAACATAAAAGCATCCATTCTTTCTGAAATGTCACAGCTCTTTTAGACATTGGTTACACTGTTCATTTCATTAATTCTTTTTTTCCAGAAAATAAAACAATCAGTATTTATCTGGTGAGTATCTCCAAAAAGAATACATATAAAGGTAGTACTTTTTTTTAATGAGGGAAGCTCAGTCAGCTCTCCCACAAGTAAGCATCTTATTCTTGCCTCTGTGCCTTGCTGAAAATGCATGGTGATCCACAAGCTTAGAAATGTAACAAGCTGGACACAGTCCTACCTTGCCCAAATGATCCTTTTTGCCAAAGCCAGTGGCAGCTGCAATGCTCCCTGCTCCTTCTACTGTCTTCTGTGCTACTGCAGTCACCCCTGTCACCACTGCCTCTCCAACGTTTGTCACTTGCTCTTTGGTCTTCTCAGCCACTGGGATGAATCAAAAACAATGACAGATTAAGGGATGGTGGACCAACAGCCACTAGGAATAATTTCACTTCCACTAACCATCAACTTCCAAAGACCTATACTCACACATGTAGATAACTGGTGAGTCAGGAGAAGAAAAAGTTACTGAGATTGCTAAGTGAGCATGGCTTAGCCAAACACAGATTCTTTGCCAAGACAGTCTATGCAATCATGCAGATATTTAAAGGTGTTTCAAGCCTAATGATCACAAATTTAGGGCTATAAGCAATTTCGCTCTGGTTTACATTTTATGAAAGAAAGATTACAGAAAGCTAGGTCTGCAGGTGCAGTTGTATGAAACTCAGCATGAAATATTTCTTTATTTCAGTTTCAATGCCAAGTCTTTGATCTCACTCAGCATGTTTTTTTCATCACACCTTGAGTCACAGAACACATACATGCTCTCACATGGTACCATCAGAAATAAAACAATAGAGTGAGGGATGACTATGCTGATCCTTTTATGAAACATCAGGTAGTTGAAACAGAATGAGTTTTAGTGTTAAGACTTATTTTCAATCATTTTAATGGGAACAAAGGAGCTGGACTTAAAGTATGAAATGAAATGGTTTGTTGAGCACACTTAATTTCTTTTCATTAAAAATAAAATATGGAGATTTGGTAGGCTTTTAAAAATAAGTTAAATTTTAAGATGATGGTATAAATAGTTTGGATTAGATTTAGAAAGAAATTCAATCTCATATCAAAAATTATCTAAGACTATATATAACTGTTGAATTAATCTTTCTATATTAACTCCATACAAATATCAAATAAAAAAAGCTGCAATAAAAAAAAAGTTTGTTTCAATTAATTAAGAGTTTTATGAACAAGCAGTAAAAGATGAGATTCTACACTTTTAATAATTTCAAGGTCAAGGAAACAAGACAATTCTCCACCCAAACCTTTTTCCAGTAGTCATGTATGGATGTGAGAGCTGGACTATAAAGAATTCATGTTTTGAACTATGGTATTGGAGAAGACTCTTGAGAGTCCCTTGGACAGCAAGGAGATCAAACCAGTCAATCCTGAAGGAAATCAGTCATGAATATTCATTGGAAGGACTGATGCTGAAGCTCCAATAATTTGGGCATCTGATGCAAAGAACAGACTCGGAAAAGACCCTGATGCTGGGAAAAGATCAAAGGCAGGAGAAGGGGATGACAGAGGATAAGATGGTTGGATGGTATCACCAACTCAGTGGACATGAGTTTGAGCAAGCTCCAGGAGTTGGTAATGGATAGGGAAGCCTGGCATACTACAGTCCATGGGGCCGCAAAGAATCAGACACAACTGAACAACTACACTGAACTAAAACTTTATAACACTTACACTCATAAAGCCTGGGTCTTGCATTCTTATCTATATGTAATATTTGCCTTCTTTTCTGAGGAATTCAATGAGTTGTACTATGTGAGCTGTTAAGTGTTATGTGCTAGTCACCTGATTATTGTACAGATTTCATTTCACTAGTTGGGAGGGGCCAGTCCCTGGGTCAGGAAGATTCTCCTGGAGAAGGAAATGACAACCCATTCCAGTATTCTTGCTTGGAGAATCCCATGGACAGTGGAGCCTGGAGGGCTACTATTCAGAGCACTGCAGAGTCTGACATGACTAAACTGTAATAGTATGGTCAAAACAATTGGATTTTGAATATAGTATGTAGGTCATGGAAGTTGAGGAGGTAGGTAAGGAAAAAGGAAAACGAGTCTCATTCCTCAGTGTAGACAATAGGGGGAAATGAAACTGGCCCCAAGAGTCTAAAAGCAGGAAGAGTTCACAGCAGGTATTGCTTGATATTTGCCTTTTGCTACTTCTGAGAATGTGGTGGATGCCTACCAACTAGTCATGGCTATTCTCAATGCAAAGTTCAATTTAAATGCCAGTGAAAAACTGTACTGGAAATCTCATGTTTTTAAACATTTCCAGAATGTTGATGCTTTAAAAATAGTGAATTATGGGCTTCAAGTTCTCATTTTTTTTCTTTTCTAAGAACACAAGTAGAAAATTTTACTTGAAAATGAACATTTCTTGTTATAAAATCTCAAAGACAAAAATAAATTTTGATCTTTTTAGAGATTCATAATTTTTCTTCTGCCAGCCATGAAAGTTTATTTTTATAATTCTAGATTTATATATATACTTTTTTAATGCACATAAACTGCACAGTAAAATGTACTATGTAGTTTATTATAATTTATTAGATTTTACCACTGTAGAATAAGTAAATTATTTACATAACAAAATGGCAGAATTTACATATAGCAGTGGTGGACCGTTTTATTTATTTTCTTAATTTATTTTTATTTTTTGGCTGTGCCATGCAGCATGTGGGCTCTTTCCCGACCAGGGATCAAACCCAAGTCCCTGCATTGGAAGCATTTAGTTTTGACCACTGTACCACAAGGGAAGTCCCTGACAGACACATTTTAAGATTTCTGTAGGAACTGATTTATCTAGCAGATAATTTACTGACCGTAAACCCCTTTGTTAAAACCCACCTCAAAAGTTAAATTCCATGTTAATAACCTCTTTTCCCAACAACTGTCCTTCCTCCTCCTGTGTGCTCATAAAATTTTAGGTATATCTTTACTACTGAACTTTTTATTTGCACCATAATTATTGATTTCCCAGTATATCTATCCATCTCCACTAGAATATTTTGAGTTGATCAAAATCAAGAGATCATATTTTCTTTATATTATTTCATAGTAATATCATTGAATAATTTTGAGTACATTAAAAGAAATTTTGTATATATGTGTAAAACAATTATTGACTAATTAACAGTAAAATTCCACAAAGGAAATGTGGCACCAACTTTTAGAACAGACAATAAATCTAACCTATAACATTAAAAAAATTACAAAATTAAGATCTAGTTTTGAAATAGTATACAAATTACAGATATGAGGACAAAAAATTTATATTTTAAAGCAGTTTAACAAGGAAATTTAAAATGTAACATGTTGAAAATTAACTGTGTTCATTATTGTATAACAAATTTCTGTGTGTAAGAATCAAAGCCTGCAGAAGATCTCCAACAACAGGAATTTCTTATATCATACTTTCATGAGGGAAAAAAGGAGAATGAGTCAGCTTATATCAAATTATTTTTTTAATGCCTTCAAAGACATGTCATTCAATAAGCCCAGATTAAGTGCACTCTCATATTTTCCTATAATGTGATGTACTGACAACTGAAATAATAATGTCCTTAGATCAAAAAGCCAGGGATTAAGGTAGAGTTTTCTGTATTTTATCTTCAGATTATCTAACTGGGAGGATTAATTTTCCCTGGACGTTGTAGGTAGAAAATGCCTGGCCTAAGTTTACTAAAGTCTGTATTTCTACAAAATAGTTAATGAAATGAATCTTGTGGAAATTTTTCTTTTAACATTAGCTGATAATGTTATGCACTTTATAACAGTTTCTCATTTCCCTGCTTTAAAAGTAATAACATAATTAATAACAATTATTTAGTATTTATTATGTACCATGATAAACATTTTAGGTCATATATAAAAAGCAACCAATTTTCTCTGTGATTAACTGCTGAGGTTATTACCTTAATCATTTATTTATCCTTATAATATGGATTTAGAATTTTACATGAAATAACTTTACTCAACAAATTAATTTATCTGATATGAGAGACGGATGGCCCTTATTGCAACTGGTTTACTCTACTGCAATTTTCATGGCCAGATTACTTATAACTACATTTTTTATATTTTACACTGCTAAGGTGATTGACTGGTGCTGTGCTAAGTCACTTCAGTCATGTCTGCCGCTTTGCAACCTGTATGGACAGGCTTTTCTGTCCATGGGGATTCTCCAGGCAAGAATACTAGAGTGGGTTGCCATGCCTTCCTCCAGGGGATCTTTCCAACCCAGGGATCGAACCCAGGTCTCCCACATTGCAGGCAGATTCTTTACCATCTGAGCCACCAGGGAAGTCTTTGACTAGTGCAATGATGTAAATGCATTTTACGTCACTTGTGCAATGGTGTAAATACTGCCCATACCAAAGTCATCATGGTCTCCCTGCTTAGAAGGATTTTCCATAGTGTTCTGGGAAACACTCTCTGAATTGAACTCTAGTAACTATTGAAAAGGCTTCCCTTGTGGCTCAGTTGGTAAAGAATCCGGCTGCAATGTGGGAGACCTGGGTTTGATCCCTGGGTTGGGAAGATCCCCTGGAGAAGGAAACTGCTACCCACTCCAGTATTCAGTCCTGGAGAATTCCATAGGCTGTGTACTCCATGGGGGTCACAAAGAGTGGGACACTACTGAGTGACTTTAACTTTTTTCAACTATTGAGAGAAAGTCAAATGAGTTTTGGAAATCCTGGGTTAAACTAAATTATGTAAATTTATTTACTATAGAATAGCTCAGTTTCTTTAATATGCTAAAAGGAAGACAGGATATGCAAAGTCTCCAAACATTTTAAAACCATGGAAACATTAGCTGGCAGGCTACTGTTTTTCAGAAACAATTTGCAAAATATTGCCTTATAGGACAAAACTTCAGTCACTTGTACGCATGCATGCACACAAACACCTCAAAAACTCATGTGTACATTCTATCATTCTAAAAAAAACTAAAAAATTCTGACTTTGTCAATAGTTATCCTTGCAGCCCATCTGCATAGCCTCTATTGGATGGTAGTATTCGTTTATTCTTTAATTTTTACCACAGGTTCTAAACTTTGCAACATGCTTATCCACTTTTTCATCCATATGGATTCTCCTTCAGTTATACAATGAAAAGCTGTTAATCCTAGACTATCTTCATATAGCATAGTCTACAATTGTCTGATAACTAGTTTTTACAAAAGTCATACTTTATAACATGTCATTTATACAAAGTCCCTACAGGGCAGTTTATATATACTGAATTCCAACAGAGCAAATGTATGTTGCATACTTTAACTTAGCTTCTAGAAGAATTAGTTTCAAAGGGTTGTTTATTTATTTATTTATTTTCAGCTGCACTATGTGGCTTGCGAGATCTTAGTTCCCTGAACAGGGTTGAACCTAGGACATGGCAGTGAAAACCCATAATCCTAACCACAAGGCCACCATAGAACTCCCTGTTTTGATTTTACACTCTAACTTTTTTAGTCAAAAGTGTGTATAAAAGGGCTTCCCTGAGAGCTCAGTTGGTAAAGAATCTGCTTGCAATGCACAAGACTCCGGTTTGATTCCTGGGTCAGGAAGATCTGCTGGAGAAGGGATAGGCTACCCACTCCAGTATTCTTGGATTTCCCTTGTGGCTCTGCTGGTAAAGAATTGGCCTGCAATGCGGGAGACCTGGCTTCAATCCCTGAGTTGAGAAGATCCCTGGAGAAGGGAAAAGCCACCCACTCCAGTATTCTGGCCTGGAGAATTCCATGGACTATATAGCATGTATAAAAGTATGTATAAAAGTCATATAAATACCTTTCTCCACTAGCTACAAAAATATAGTTCAAGGTAGATTCACTACAAAATGATAGTAAAACCTAGGTAATACATACATTTGCCTTCAGTATTCTAGGTATTTATATATATTCTCATTCACTGAATTCTTTTACAGATGAGGAAACTAAATCATACAGAGATAATGAATCTTGCAGAACAGTCACAAAACTAGTAAGGGGTAAGCAGAAATTTGGATTTAAAGAGTTCTTGCTTCAGTGTTTTGGGCCTTAACCAAAACACTGTATTAATTTTCCCATTTGATTTTCTCAAAATCTATTTTATAACTTAGCAATAGAAGCATGTTATCTTGCTGAGGCCTGCCATATTTACTGTTTTCTCATCATATGAGTTACATTTTATATCTGATTTCGTATGATCATATCTTATTTTATCATGCCTGTCAGAAAGCTTGGAGTACATAAAACATAAAACTCAATCACAGTAAGTCCATATATTAAAGTTGCTAAATTGTGATTTTTCTATTTCTATCATTACCCTCCTCTTCCTCATCATCACCACCATAATTTTCATCAATTTTGCTATTCACTTATTGTAATCTTGTTACAGACCTAATTTCAAAATTTGGGTGAAATTAGGCCAAACAGAGAGAAATACAATAAATAATTTACTGGTCATTCCAAGGGCATTTCCTAAAATGTCTTCTGAATCAAGGAAGTATTATAATTTGTATATTTTAGTGTCAGAATATTTCATTGTACTCTATAGAAATTTTTCATTCAACTCTTTAAAAATGGCAGTCCTTATATGATATTCCACTATTATTTGCCAGAACATTAAGTTGACCAGAACACTCAAATGTTACACTACTATAAGTTAAACAATGAAACCAATCAATTCAGTCATCATTCTTGACAATTACAAACACTGTGTTTTACTTATTTATAACAAATACTTAACATACTTAAAATATTTAATATTTAATAAAGAATCAAGATTAAACAAAGCTGATGTTTTCTAGAATGCTTCTCTATGGGCAGAGTGGTTATTTATATTTACATCCTGAACAATCAGTGCTGGGGCTATCTTGCTTACTAGATATTTTCAATATCACCCTTGAATATAAGTTCCACAAAGCTTACCTGTTGTCACACCATGAACTACCCCTTCCTTGGTTTTGGATCCTACAAAAACAAACAAATTCAAACCATAAGATTCAAAGTCGTCTTTACTGCTAATGAGCTACTTTTAAAAATGTCTAATGGAAAAACAATATCTCACTCTTCAAAAACCCATATGTAAAGATGTCTTCAGGGAGCAAAAAATTTAAAACAAAGAAATTCAGTAACCGTTACAATAAATACAACAAAGCAAAGCTAACAGATACGCTCCAATTAAGATTTCAGCACACAGTAATAGCTTTTCAACCCCTTGTGTCCCACTTCACATATCAACTTACAGAAAGTTAAAAAGAAAAGGTGAGAAAAGACAGGGTCTGGCTGGGAAGGAGACTTTGGATTCAGAAGTGCAGCAGCTCTACTAAAATGCAGTACAGAGGAACATGGAACACAAATGGATGGGGAAGGAGAGAAGGAATTCATAGCTGCTGAACATAGCTGCTGAACATCTATTAGGAAAGACGCATTTTTCATCTCATTTACTGTTTGTGATAACCTCCCATTCAAATCATGCTCATTTTATTCCACATGAAGCAATTACAAATTAAAGTTAAATGATTTGTCTGAAGTCACCAGCTACAAGTATGTTCAAATTAAGGACTCTGTGACCCTAAGCCCATATTGTTTCTATGAAACCAGGCAAGCCTTTAGAAGGAATACAGTATTTTATCACTGAAGTATGACTAATGCTAGCTTCAAGAAGGGGCAAGATAGGAATTTTCCCCAAAACTTGTCCATTACCAAACTTTTACACAAAGAATTTATTAATATGTATTGCTAAAATTAAGTTTGTGAATAATTTTATTCATCAGCTCTCTAATATTGGATTTTTAATGTACTTCATACAGCTTTTTAATGATCTTGGAGAAAATAACAAAAAGAAAATTCATTTGAAAACTACCCTATTAGCTAAATAAAGTAATTCTATCAGACAGAGAAGAATGTAAGGAAATTAGGACCAAAAAATTGGGAAATGAATATTTATCATTTGCTACCCGCCACTCCTTCAACTCCATGTACACTCGTGGCTGATTCATGTCAATGTATAGCAAAACGAATACAGTATTGTAAAGCAAAACAAACTAAAAAATAAAAATTTAAAAAATAAATAAAGTCAATTGGAATCCAAAAAAATAAAAAAATAAAAACAACAAGTAAAAATATATTTTAACAGTTGGCCTGTAGTCTATTCTCTCTGCCTCAGTTATACCTGATAATTTAATCTTGGCTAAATCATGGAATGTATCCTGAATCACACATACAAGAAAGTCTTAATGAGGTTGCTTTACATCAAACCAATCACCTTTTTTTGGCTGTCATAATTGTTTAGTAGTATATGTTACTGATGATTAACTTTTAATTGATAAGTAATCTATAATACATCATGAAAAACGCTGGACTGGAAGAAACACAAGCTGGAATCAAGATTGCTGGGAGAAATATCAATAACCTCAGATATGTACATGACATCACCCTTATGGCAGAAAGTGAAGAGGAACTAAAAAGCCTCTGGATGAAAGTGAAAGAGGAGAGTGAAAAAGTTGGTTTAAAGCTCAACATTCAGAAAACGAAGATCATGGCATCCAGTCCCATTACTTCACGGGAAATAGATGGGGAAACAGTGGAAACAGTGTCAGACTTTATTTTGGGGGGCTCCAACATCACTGCAGATGGTGACTGCAGCCATGAAATTAAAAGATGCTTATTCCTTGGAAGAAAAGTTATGAGCAACCTAGATAGCATATTAAAAAGCAGAGACATTACTTTGCCGACTAAGGTCCGTCTAGTCAAGGCTATGGTTTTTCCTGTGGTCGTGTATGGATGTGAGAGTTGGACTGTGAAGAAGGCTGAGCGCCAAAGAATTGATGCTTTTGAACTGTGGTGTTGGGGAAGACTCTTGAGAGTCCCCTGGACTGCAAGGAAATCCAACCAGTCCATTCTGAAGGAAATCAACCCTGGGATTTCTTTGGAAGGAATGATGCTAAAGCTGAAA
Organism: Aepyceros melampus; assembly: GCA_006408695.1. NCBI lineage: Eukaryota > Metazoa > Chordata > Mammalia > Artiodactyla > Bovidae > Aepyceros > Aepyceros melampus. The sequence goes on from SJXQ01003443.1 coordinate 52,128, forward strand.
CTCCAGTACTTTGGCCATCTCATGCGAAGAGTTGACTTATTGGAAAAGTTTCTGATGCTGGGACGGATTGGGGGCAGGAGGACAAGGGGACGACAGAGGATGAGATGGCTGGATGGCATCACTGACTCGATGGGTGTGAGTCTGAGGGAACTCTGGGAGTTGGTGATGGACAGGGAAGCCTGGTGTGCTACGATTCATGGGGTCGCAAAGAGTTGGACACGACAGCGATTGAACTGAACTGCCAGCTCTGTCTAGATCTTTCCTATTTTTGTCAGTGACATTGTTACTTTACCATTCCGCTGGCTGAGCGCTTAGGATCACTTCCTCTTTATCATTCAAGCATAAATCATCCCTGACCATTGTATGTGTAATATGAGGGTTGAGAGAGGAGGTTTTAACTTACTCCCAAGGCATTTTATATATTTAACCAAACATTAATGCTGGAAAAAAGTTTGTGTTTTTTTTTAAACTCTTTGAAAAGCTTCCTGAGCACTAAATAGGGCTTAAGTAAAAACAAAAAACAAAAACAACCTCAAAAGTCAATGAATACATTTAAATGTCAGTGACTTCGAAATGTAAGGATTATTTTGCCCCTAAATCATCCATGTAAAGAAAATAATGTTTTGCAAAAATGAACATGACTTAATACTGATTTCATAACTTTTGAAAAGCAGCAGAAAGAGGCCCTGTCCATTCCAGCACAGCAGAATCAGAGTTTGCTTGGTGATCAATTGAAATGTATAGTTCAGTGCAGAGAAATTAAGGTAGAACTTGGGAAAGAGGCCATTAGGGTTTTGCATGGCTTAGTTGTGATTTTGGAATATGTTCAAGGCCATGCCCTCCAGATCCGCTGGTTGGTTCCCACTGCAAAGTCTCGTCCTGGTATAGGCACTGTGGTTGTTTGTTTATGCTGGGGATGTTCGCTCAGTCACTCAGTAACTTCTACAGTGACTCCTTCTGGAGCATCTCTCCAGTCACGACAGCCCCCACTTCCGTGAGCATTGCCACTTCCCTCCACAAAACTGGCAGCCACATCAGCACTGTGAGCTTTCTTCACTCCCACCTGCCTCTTATTCACTGATCTAAAGACTCAGCCCAGATTCTCTCTTCCCGGAAGTTAGATTGGCAGCCAGAAGGAGAGTCCCTCTCTGTGTGGGTTGACCTCTTCTGTGCAAACTCTGGATTATGGGAGCCAATGAGTTGGAAGGCATGTAGTCTTGCTTTTTCATCTGAAAGGTGCTGGGATTAACAGAAGTCCAACTGGCATTTCCTCCTTTACTCCCACCCTCTCCAAGAGGCTCTCCCTCTTACCACCAGCTGCAAGTGGAATGAGCTTACTTCGCTGCTTCCTAGGACACTTCCACATTTGGCCAGTGACTAAGGGCATCCCCAGGTCCCTTTTCAGGAGATACCTCCCACTGCCACAGCTGCTGAAGGTGCACACTTGACCCACAAAACTGTGGTCTGACAAATGGTTATTTTAAAATTTGCTTTGCAGTAATATATAATCAAAACCACCATGTCCAAAGATCCCCTCAACACCTCTTGCTAACTCTGTGCCTCATTGGGAATGGGGCAGGAAAGGAAATGAGTATATTATGTCTACTTTATGGAAGTGTAAGATCAAGTATCTCAGTTCAACCATCCTAGAAGTAAAACTGATTTCACTTAAGCCTTTCTCAAGAGCATTTCTGTTTTATAAGCTTGAGGTATATATTTTGAGAAAATAGAAGGTGGTAAATAATTATTGGATGGAACCAAATATTGAGTGGGGACAGCCTCCTAGGCATGTTTCCAATGGACCACAGATCTCTGCTTCCAGGCCTGTGGAGAATAGATTGTCATGAAATCTGGGCCTTAAGGTTTTAATTTAAAAGAAGACTTTGAAACCAGGGATGTGTTCTTTACCATGTATAATGACTGGAAATCATGATTTTTTTTTTCAGGAAATAGGACTAAATCAGATATTTTCTCTACAGTCTCCAGAAATAATTCATGTGTCATACTCTGTATCCAAACTTTTCATTTGTAAGAGATGGCCACTATACTTATCCCTCGAGTTCTTTTCCTGACTTCTTAAACCAGGATTTAATTTTGGGATCTGCTCATTGAATAATTACTACTCAGACTTTGGCTCCAAGGACTGACCCTGTGAAAACCTGTTGGGAATCTCCAGGTATGATATGAATATCAAAGGTCTTACTCTACTTTTACTCCTCTCCAAAACAATAACAACAACAAACAAACAAAGAAAAACACCAAACAACAACTTGGAAATAAAATACCTCAATAAAAGTTAAGTGAAAGAGCCATATCTCAGTCAGTGTTCAACGTTTTCAGGTGACTGTTTATTGCCAACTCTGGACTCACTGACAAAAAGAAAAAAACTAAGATTGCTGAATCCTTACTGTGTGCAAACACCATAAATTTACATGTATGATCTCAATTCTCACAGCACCCCCATGAAGTAGGTATTATTTGCCGCATTTCATCCGTAACACAGAGGCATGGAAGTGTTAAGCAAGTTGCTCAAAGTTTCAGATTGTACAGGATGGAGCAGAGGAGGAGGGGGTGGCAGCAGTTCAAAGGTCAAAGTCTGCCTCCTTTCTGATATGTAATGCTGCCTGTTGTCCTGAAAGGCAGCTGAGAATTTCAGGCTCTTATAGTTGCCATCCAGGGGGGACAGATTTCAGTCACCAATGAGGTGGAACACTTTTAATTCAAGCTAGCAACTATATAGCACTACCTCATAAAAGTTAAGTGAAAGAGCCATATCTCAGTCAGTGTTCAATGTTTTCAGGTGACTGTTTATTGCCAACTCTGGACTCACTGACAAAAAGAAAAAAACTAAGATTGCTGAATCCTTACTGTGTGCAAACACCATAAATTTACATGTATGATCTCAATTCTCACAGCACCCCCATGAAGTAGGTATTATTTGCCGCATTTCATCCGTAACACAGAGGCATGGAAGTGTTAAGCAAGTTGCTCAAAGTTTCAGATTGTACAGGATGGAGCAGAGGAGGAGGGGGTGGCAGCAGTTCAAAGGTCAAAGTCTGCCTCCTTTCTGATATGTAATGCTGCCTGTTGTCCTGAAAGGCAGCTGAGAATTTCAGGCTCTTATAGTTGCCATCCAGGGGGGACAGATTTCAGTCACCAATGAGGTGGAACACTTTTAATTCAAGCTAGCAACTATATAGCACACTTCTATAGACACATATTTACATACAGAGTGAATGCTTACTTTAAGACTCAAAACTTTTCTCTGCTAGTGAGGTTATTGATACATTAACTGGATTCTTTTGGCCATGGATGCCATTAAATAAGTGGTTTTCTATGAAAGCCAAAAATTTGACCCCATGATGTTCACATTAAAAATACACAGAATAGGACTTCCTTGGTGGTTCAGTGGTTAAGAATCCACCTGTTAATGCAGGGGACACAGATGTGATACCTGGTTCGGGAAGATCCCACATGTCTCATGGCAACTAAGCAAGCACTCCTCAACTACTGAACCTGAGGAGCGGATGCTCTGCAACAAGGGAAGCCACGGCAGTGAGAAGCCAGAACACGACAACTACAGAGTAGCCCCCACTAACCGCAATTAGAGAAATTCTGAGCACAGCAATGAAGACCCAGTGCAGCCAAAGACAGATAAATAAATTTATATATTAAAAAAGAAGTAAATTAGAAGTAAAAACCGTTCAGTTTGTTTAAAAAAAAAAAGCACAGAATAATTACTTACCTATGCAGGCATGGCCATTGGAGTGTTGGTGTCAGGCCAGTTGCCATAGCCTGAAGAGGCCAGGGTGTGAAGGGTCAGGAGAAAAATCAGAGGAACAGCCATAAGGATTTTCCAAGGTGACTTCATCTCGGAGCAATTATATCAGGAGACTTCAGGCTGGCAACAGAACCTGCAGGCTGAAGGATGCTGAATTCGAGGCCCAAGAACGGATTAGTCTCTATCCATTTCTCTTCTGTCCTCTAACACATACACCACACTCACATACACACTTTTCACTATGCAGAACCCAGAGAGGGAGCCACACGGCGTGGGTATGGGAAGAGCTGGAGGAGCCCCTGGTGCACAATTCTTCTAAGCTGCAAACTGAAGGAAAAACTGCTGTAGGTTGCAGCTGAGGCAGCCAAGAGTGCTTTTACACTTGCTGGCTGAAGTCAGTGGCGGTGAACCCCAGGAACATTGAAGCCTCCCGGAATCATCCTGTGGCCTGGTTAGGCAGCTCTTCCTCTTTCTGTCTTGCAAAACAAAGCTAAACTAAAAGTAAAACTGAAGAAGAAAACCTCAACCACAAACACACAACACTTTAGCAATTTGATAGCAGTGTTCAGACTGTAGAAATTACCATCTGTTATATTCAGAAGTTATATCGTTTTGCTTTAAACTGTTTTATATGGTGAGATTGGGCTCCTTTGGTGGTTAAAGGATGCTCTGGTCAAGTAGTCACTTTCCTTTGGAGATGTGGGATTATTCCTTCAAGGGTCCAGTTTTCCCAGGGACTTTCATTGGTGTTCAGAAAATGAACAATGAGATAGTCATGGGGCACTTGGCACTGGTGGATTTTCAATCTAATAAGAAAAAAAAAATGAGCTGAAATTAATCAATTCATTTTTACTTGGCTGTGTATGATACATCTCTTTTCTGAAGAATTTCAAAGTATGTTCAGATCCCTCACCTGAGAAGGATTCATTCATTTTTGAGAGGCTGATTTCCTACTTTGAAGATGAGAACTGAATGCTATTTTTACAAGAAAGAAAAAAAAAGCCCTAACTGAAACTCAACCAGACTGTAGATAAAGACATATAATCTAAATGCTTTGTTCTAAAATAGGATAGAGCAAAGTCACAAGCCGTTTCTTATCCAATAAGATAAGAAGACTGGGGCAAAGGGCCATAGTCTGATGGGCCTAGGGATCAAGCAATTAACATTCTCCCTGTTTAGGCTCTGAAGAAAGCTAGTTATAAACTTTATAAAATATTATAAAAGCTATCAAGGGACTTCCCTGGCAGTCCAGTGGCTGAGATTCCAGGATCCCAATGCAGGAAGCCAGGGTTCTATCCCTGGTCAGGGAACTAGATTCCATATGCTGCAACTGGGATTCTGCATGCAGTGACTAAGACCGGGAGCAGCCAAATACATAAGAATATTAAAAATTATTTAATTGTTTTAAATATTTAATTAAATATAATATTTCTAGTAATATTTACTAGAAATCAAAATTGGTAAAGATTTCTTCTCCTCCTCTTCCCCCTGCTTTTACTTAAGAAGTAACATTTTTAGTAACAGGTAGATTTTTAGATTTGTATTCTTTCTAGTATGTAGCAGATACCAATTTTTATGGTTTGAAGATTCCTTGTGTAAGCATCAGTTTAACAAATGCCAATTTGTCAAATCTCTGAATCTGTGACAAACACCAGAGTGTTTCCCTCCTTAAGTCCCCAGCACTGGCTGGGTCAATGACTACCAAAAATGTCTTGCTCATCATGGGCCCTTGACTTCCTTTGAGGCTGATCTGCTGATTTGCAAGGTCCTTGACCCTCTGGCCAAGGGAAGCTCTAGAGGTCACCAGGACCACCAGAGGTGTCAGGACCTAGGGAAATTCTAGAGAATTCCTGAGGAGGCAGAATCATAGAGTTATTACTAGTACTGCCTGCAAAGACAGAAAGATACTTGTTCAGCTATCCTGTCTGATGTTCACTTCTAGGTCAAGTATTAGACCAGTGGTGGAAACTTTCTAAACTTTGGTTTCCTCATTTATGTTGGGATAATATTTCTCAGGATTCCAGGAAGGACTAAATAGACAATGGATTCACACTATAAAGCAGTGTGCCCTGCAAGAAGTGTTTGGCAAAACAAAGCTTTGGTTACTGCTATCCCAGCAGGAGTATGAGGAAATCTGCACCCGAGGCCAGATTTCAAGAGAATTATTGTAAGACATTCACAGTAGTTGCAGGCCAAGATATAGGAAAATGATACTGCCTGCATTTATTAAAGGCTGCACTTATTGAACACTGTCTGTGTGCAGGACAGCCCTCCAGGAACACAGAGGGTAGTCTGCTAACAGTAGGTGGGTGAGGAATCTTTGCATAGGTTCAGAAAGAGCCACTGGCACAGGCTCTGGGCCTGCTGGGGCTTACCTGGTAATTCAGCAGTAAAGAAACTGCCTACAATGCAGGTTTGATCCCCTTTGGGAAGATCCCCTGGACGAGGAAATGGCAACCAGTTCCAGTATTCTTGCCTGCAAAATCCCATGGGCAGAGGAGCCTGGAGTGCCACAGTCCATGGGGTTGCAAAGAGCTGGACACTACTTAGACTAAACAACAACAGTAACAAACTGGGCCTCTTGAGGGTCTCCTAGTTTAGGGAGATAGCTGTGAGCCAGGCTGGGCCACCTCAGGGTGAGGGAAACTTCTCAGTGTTAAGACAGTGGGCAAGTTTTAGACCCGTGGTCATGTGTGCACGAGCTCAGGTAGTTTCACCCACAAGCACTCCTGGAATCGTGGTCCTGAGGCAGACTGGATGCTTAGGCTTCAGGCAGGGCGGGCGGTACTGGGAATCTTCGGCTGAGTTGTGCAGTGTAGAGACAGTCCTTTGCCATTTCCAGGGCTGAAATTCCTCAGGGGAATGTCAGCATATAGTGGGTTTTCCCTAAACAGAGGTGATTTTCATGCTTGAAGGGTGAAATCTTAGTTGGGAGGGTCAAAAGAGGAATACAGAAGCCAGGAAATAACTTGCTAATTGATCCTGAAGGGAGCACGTGTGCCCATACACCGCTAAACAAACCCTCCCTCCAGCGGCCCAGGCGGTGGGCCCTACCATTGCACAGGCTCTCTCAGACTGCCTGGTCTCATCTCCCTGGCCATCTCACTGGGCACTGAGTGCACGGGCCGAGAATCTCTGTACAACTTGCTGAAAGGCCCTGGACCTATGGTGTGGTTTCTCACAAAAAAACCCTTGTTGGACCCTGTATAACGTCCCCTGAGGGCCCCCTGCTATCAGAGGCTCCAATTCTGATTTTCTCAAAATCTTTTTTTTAGAAAATGAGATTTCTTTCTTGAAGCACTTTGTTACTTACTTCACCAGAAGAGTTTGGATTCGAATCACAGTCTGTCCTGCTGGCAGAAGGCTGAAGGTTTATAAATTCTTGAATGTAACACCAGTGGTTTGTTGTGGTTTGTTCTGTCTGAATATGCTTCCTGATTAGTTTCCGAACTGAACTGGCCTCAATCATCTCATGCACAGCAAGTTCCTTAATCAGAAAAACAAAAACAAAAACCCAAAACAAAACTGACCTGGGTGACAGGAGATACTGTAAAATCTGGTGCTCTCTCAAAAGCTCCTCTTCTCTTTGACTTTCTCATCTTTTCGACACCAAGGATCTGTCTCCATGCTTCTGGCTTCCCAGGATTCTCTGTGGTGACTCTCTATTCAAACCAAGCCCAGAGCCTTTGCTGGCCCCTCCTCCGCAGTCAGAGTTTATTTATTCTACCTTCATTCAGTCTCTTCTGTTCCCTGCTATGGAAATCCTAAATTAATCCATGACAAGGGTGCATGCCAGCTGATTAAAAGCATTGGGGGGGTGGTGGAGGAGGGGGGTTCCCTGGTGACTCAGTGGTAAAGAATCCACCCACCAATGTGGGAGACATTCCTGATCCAGAACGACCCCTCATGTGCAAAGAAACTAAGCCCGTGTGCCACAACTATTGAGCCTGTGTTCAAGAGCCCAGGAGTTGCAACTACTTAAGTCCACGTGCCCTAGAGCCTGTGCTCCTCAAAAAGAAAAGCCACAGCAATGAAAAGCACTGCAGCTAGACAGTAGTCTCCATTCGCTGCACCGAGGAAAACTCGCACAGCAATGAAGACCCTGCACAGCCAAAAATAAATAAACAAATAAAATTATTGTACAAAAGCATTCTAGGCTTAGGATCAGGTGAGCTTTCATCTTCATTACGGTTTCAGCACTTACTGTATGTTCTTGGGCAAGCTGATCCACCTCTCTGAGTATCAGCTTATTTAACTATAGAATGGGTTATATGATGCCAAATATTATAGGGAAATTATGAGGATTATAGAGACAACATGAATTTAAAATAAACTAAGCGACTGAACTGAACTGAAAAGTGTTCAGTTCAGTTCGGTTCAGTCGTTCAGTCGTGTCCTACTCTTTGCAAGCCCATGAATCGCAGCACACCAGGCCTCCCTGTCCATCACCAACTCCTGGAGTTTACTCAGACTCATGTCCATTGAGTCGGTGATGCCATCCGGCCATCTCATCTTCTGTCGTCCCCTTCTCTTCCTGCCCCCAATCCCTCCCAGCATCAGAGACTTTTCCAAAGAGTCAACTCTTCGCATGAGGTGGCCAAAGTATTAGAGTTTCAGCTTTAGCATCAGTCCTTCCAAAGAACACCCAGGACTGATCTCCTTCGGAATGGACTGGTTGGATGTCCTTGAAGTCCAAGGGACTTTCAAGAGTCTTCTCCAACACCACAGTTCAAAAGCATCAATTCTTTGGAGCTCAGCTTTCTTCCCAGTCCAACTCTCACATCCATACATGACCACAGGAAAAACCATCGCCTTGACTAAATGGACCTTTGTTGGCAAACTAATGTCTCTGCTTTTGAATATGCTATCTAAGTTGGTCATAACTTTCCTTCCAAGGAGTAAGCGTCTTTTAATTTCATGGCTGCAATCACCATCTTGGAGCTCCCCAAAATAAACTCTTCAGTTCAGTTCAGTGGCTCAGTCGTGTCCGACTCTTTGCGACCCCATGAATCGCAGCACGCCAGGCCTCCCTGTCCATCACCAACTCCCGGAGTTCACTCAGACTCACGTCCATCGAGTCGGTGATGCCATCCAGCCATCCATCCTTGGTCGTCCCCTTTTCCTCCTGCCCCCAATCCCTCCCAGCATCAGAGTCTTTTCCAATGAGTTAACTCTTCGCATGAGGTGGCCAAAGTACTGGAGCTTCAGCTTTAGCATCATTCCTTCCAAAGAAATCCCAAGGTTGATCTCCTTCAGAAAGGACTGGTTGGATCTCCTTGTTTAAGTAGATACAAAGTAGAAATTCAGAACACACTAGAGGAGTGGCCAGCCATGGGTATTATCAGTGGAGGAGAGAAACTTGCCAATAACCATGTGATAAGAGAGAATGTGGAAAATCACCCCAAGAGGTACACTTGTAACTTCCAGCAGGAAAAGACACCCAAGAGAAAATAAGCCAGTGATCCTCAATGTGTTAACAATGTAGCAGTGGCAGCAACACTGTGACCCAGACACTCAATGAGTTCTGTACTCCAACACTCCTTTCCCACTCTCCATTAATTGTATCCCTCATTCCTACACTCTGACATTTTTAAGACTTTTAGAGATAAACATTCACACTTGCTGGCGGAGGTATGCCATTTATAACTACAACTGCCTTCTAAGGAGAGTAAATTCTTTTAAATGAACTTTTGTCTGCCGGTCAGCTGATAGTAAATTTGGGAAAAGGAACTGTGGCACTTGAGTTGCTTTTCATCAGTAAGGCAGTAGAATTTGGACACCATGTAAAAGGAAGGAAGTAGGAGCAGAGAAGGAAGAAGCAGAATCAGATGAGATACTGGGGTCTTGCTGACTGAAGAGCCAACAGAGAAGTGCTGGGACATGGGGGTGACAAAAACCCCTGAGCTAATAGGAAGTTGTGATATGAAGAGGAAGTTGTTTGCTGTACCAAGTGAGAGATGATGCTTTGCCCAGATTCTGAATGGATTCTTGTGGAAATCAATGAGGAAATGAGTTTCATGTTTGGATCAGAGCTGGGCAGAGCAAAGAAGACACAGGTAGAAACAGGTCCAGAGGCAAAGGGACCAGGAGTTTATATGCTCAGGGATTCACGGGTATCTTGGGAGGGCTTTGGACTGTCTCATGTTATAGACAGTATCATATGCTTTAGACTCCCATATTCTATAGACTGGGGGGAATATGGGCTTAAACTAGTTTTACCTAGATCTGCAAAGTGTAAAGTAGAGTTTGAATGCACAAAACAGAATAAAATAAACAGGTGAAATAAGCTTGAAGCACATTCATTCTTTTTTTTTTTTCTTTTTTAGATAAAAGAAGTTCAGAATGGGCAGTTTAGGGCTGTTGAGGTTGTCCCATGGTGTCTTCAAGCACCCAGGCTTCTAATTTTCTGTTCGACTATCCTAGAATTAGTAGGGCAGAAAATTTTAGACCTAATATGGCTGCTAGAGCTCCAGCCATCATGTCTATGTTCCAGAGCAGCAATAGAAGAAAGCAGAAGGCTAGTGAAGCTTACACCTTTCTTTATAAAGAGCTTCTTTCCAAATCTTCCCAACACTTTTGCATACATCTTATTGGCCACACATGGCTACCAGGGATGCTGGGAAATAGAGTCATATAACCCCTCCTAGCTTAAGGAATCTGGGGCAGATGGTCTTTATTCTGATGGCAACATGCTCAGTGAAAATCCAGAGTTATAAGCAGAAGGAGAAAGAGAATTATTGGGAGGCAACTGTCTACCATGTGTATTATACATAAACATATGTGAATATTTTTCTTTTTCAATTGAATATATTTGATTGCCTTGCATTATGAGCTTTTGGAAGATGGAATGAGGCACACTGACTTTGCCCTATTCTTCCCAGTGGTGTTATCTTTGAAATATGGATAGCAGATGCTCCCTAAAGGCACTTTTCTCTCTAACTCTTGCTCTGGACAGCTCACAGAAAAACATATTGGCAAAAACTTTCATGAAATCACAGCTGAGACTGAAATGAGACAGGCTAACCTGTGGTCAGGACTGTAGGGAGTAAGCCAGGGTCCTGACTTACTAGAGAGTTTGCCACTACATTTAAAAAATGTGGATTAGTTAAATCTCTTCTGGGGATATTTTCATGGAAGAAGTGTAATAAAATTCAGTAAGCTTCAAGCTAACCATGAACGAAGTGCTAAAAGCAGCTTCATGGTACACGTGGAAGATGTAGGACATTGCAGCTGCAGAATGATCTCAGAGGCCAAGTGACTAAATATAAGGAGACCTTGAGAACTTGTCTTGAGCTGCTGCTGCTAAGTCACTTGGGTGGTGTCTGACTCTGTGCGACCCCACAGATGGCAGCCCACCAGGCTCCTCCATCCCTGGGATTCTCCAGGCAAGAACACTGGAGTGGGCTGCCATGTGTTGAGCTAAGTGTATGCTATTTTATTGCATGAGCCCCAAATGCACACAATGAGTTCAGAGCAGGTCTATTACAGGCTTCTTTGGAGTTCTGCATTCGGTTGGAAGGTCTCTCCCTGATATCCCCAGTCACTGTGTCGAGAGTTAGTAGACAGAGAGTAAGGGAAGAGGAGAGAAGATCATGAAATTGTTTCACACAGTATCTGGCACAGAGCAAGATGCTTACAATGTTGCATCCAAATCCACATCCAAACTCCTGCCAAGTGCTTCCAAAGGGAAGGTGATGGAAGGGAAGCAAAAAATGAATATACTTTAATAGATTTTTTAAAAATAAATAACCAGAATAAATATGTCCATGAATGACCTTATGTTATGATAATATTGGCTTTTAGAGAAAAAGAAAGATACAAGGAGTTTTATTAAAGATGAAATTCGAGTTGAAGAAAAATAGTAATCTTACTAAAAAAACACAGTAGATCATATTATCCTGATGCTTACAACCCGTCATGGCTCCCTATGGTCCACCGAATAAAGAGTGAATTCTTCGGAAGGGCTCACAAGTCTTCTCATCAGTTTGAGACTTCATCCCTTCAGTCATATTTCTCATCACTTTCCCCTGTGTCCTATGTTCGGCTGGCATCAAATTACCAGTGTTGTGCCTACACATGCCCAGCTGTTCATGCCTCAGTGCCTTTGCAAGAACTTTCACTCTGAAATATCCTTTACCTTATCTTCCAGGACAACTTCTCCTTTCTTTCAAGTTCACTTCTTCTCAAAAACCTTTTGTGTCCCTTGCAAAGCACAAGTGTTCGATCCATTCTCACTGTTACCAAGACACTTCAGGCAAGCCTCCACTGGCCCTTGTCTCTGTAGCCTGGACATTAGTGTGGGCATCTGATACTTCTTCCCCACCCTCCCCACCACTGGATGCTGAGGGCAAGTTGTTTAGCTCTATCACTATGGAGTATGCACCTACTCATGGCAGGTATTCAATAAATGAATCACAGGGGGAAAAGAGGGGAGCCAGCCTAAAGAAAAACTTTAAAGATATTATAAAAAATGCTATGAAAGATTTAAAGATATTATGGCAATACAGTGGAACAGATGACATTTTAAAGCATGTTCTCAGGAGTATTATGCAAAAGGAAAAGCATTGAAGGCATACAATTTGGTGTTCAGAACTAAACCCTAGTGTAAATGCTGCAGAATCATATCAGCAAAGGATGCAAAGGAGGCTGAGCACCCGAGTTAGGATTTGAAAGGCAGTCCCATGACTGTGCAGCAAAAAAACCAAGAAGCAACAGTGTTATGTTGTCAGAGAGAGAAGTCACAGTCATGCAATTTCCTCCCAATTTGTCATGCTTTTTTAATAAGATGGCAGAGTTGATTTCCCTGCAAACAATGAACCTGCCCAGTTTGCTCTGATCAAGGGTGACCCTTCTTCAGACCCTCATCCTTCTGTCTTCTCCTGAAGTCATTAATTAGACAATCTGCTTCCCCTGGCATTTTCTGCCTTGCAGGAACACATTTCAGGAGTGGTTTAGCCTCTCGGGAGATACCATCTCACTGTTATGTTGCACTGACACCCCTACCCTCCCAGTGTTCAAGTCAAAAAGAATGGAACCATCTAACCGGGTGTTTCCTGTACACCCGGCTCCTTTGAAGCATCTCCCTGCAAACTGCCCATTGGAGGTAAAGCAACCATTTGGAACCTCATTTTAAAAGATCTGGTGAGATATCTCTCCCAGGAGGTTAGAATACCTTATGGCTGCAGGCCTGAGATAAGAAATCCACTTAGTTTTTGATTCAGAAATTTCTTTTCCACTCTTTGATGTGAGAAAGTGCTCAGACTTTAAAACAGACCTGTGGGTTTAGAAGGCAGGCCTGACTCAAGATACCCATGTGGAAATGATCTCTGCCAGGCTTCAACCAGCTATACCAAAGACAATCCCATTAGCACATAGCACCGTGAACGACATCCTTGAATTCCACTGTGCAGGAAATAGTTCATTCTCAATCAGCAACAGCAAAAAGCTTTAATCCTCACATTGTTAGCTCTGAAACTTAGATCTTTTACTTCCATGGAGTCAGAGGTCCTAAATTACATGATTATTAATGGAAAGAATCAAGTAGTGGTCTTTTCTCTGCATTTTCTTTCATATGTAAATTTTAATAAAAATATAAGGAAATATTGTATTGATGAAAGACAAGATTTTTCAGTACACAGCTTTCAGACATTCAGCATGAAAACAATTATAATAAAATATGACAATGTTTCATTTACTGCCAATATGTGGCTTTTAAATAAAACCAAATACATTTCCTATTAATTGTCAAGGAAATTAAAAAGTCAGCCTGATTTGACTGGATCCACAGTCTTCATAGGGTTCTAGAAAACTCTTCATTGAGTCATTCAACACATATATTGATCATCTGTTACTGATTGCCTTATTGCCAGGTGTTATTGCAGGCATGGAAGTTAAGAAAACTCACAGATTCCCATCCTCACTGAGTTTACATTCTGTGGACTCACAGTGGACCCCAAGTGCCATATGACAAATCAATTTATTTAAATATGGTTGAGTTAAGGCAAATTGGAAGTGGTCAAACAGAAGATGGCAAGAGTGAATGTTGACATTCTAGGAATCAGCAAACTAAAATGGACTGGAATGGGTGAATTTAACTCAGATCAGTTCAGTCGCTCAGTCGTATCCGACCCGTTGCGACCCCATGAATCACAGCACACCAGGCCTCCCTGTCCATCACCAACTCCCGGAGTTCACCCAGACTCACGTCCATTGAGTCCGTGATGCCATCCAGCCATGTCATTCTTGGTCGTCCCCATCTCCTCCTGCCCCCAATCCCTCCCAGCATCAGGGTCTTTTCCAATGAGTCAACTCTTTGCATGAGTTGGCCAAAGTACTGGAGCTTCAGCTTTAGCATCATTCTTTCCAAAGAAATCCAAGGGTTGATCTCCTTCAGAATGGACTGGTTGGATCTCCTTGCAGTCCAAGGGACTCTCAAGAGTCTTCTCCAACACCACAGTTCAAAAGCATCAATTCTTCGGCGCTCAGCCTTCTTCACAGTCCAACTCGCACATCCATACATGACCACAGGAAAAACCATAGCCTTGACTAGACGGACCTTAGTCTGCAAAGTAATGTCTCTGTTTTTGAGTATACTATCTAGGTTGGTCATAACTTTCTTCTAAGGAGTAAGCGTCTTTTAATTTCATGGCTGCAGTCACCATCTGCAGTGATTTTGGAGCCCAAAAAAATAAAGTCTGACACTGTTTCTACTGTTTCCCCATCTATTTCCCATGAAGTGATGGGGCCAGATGCCATGATCTTCGTTTTCTGAATGTTGAGCTTTAAGCCAACTTTTTCACTCTCCTCTTTCACTTTCATCAAGAGGCTTTTTAGTTCCTCTTCACTTTCTGCCATAAGGGTGGTGTNTGCAGGACTTCATGAATATGGGCATCTCTCCACTTCTCCGTCACTTACAAAACTCCTACTATCTGAAGCCTGGCGTGCTGCAGTCCCTGGGATGGCAAAGAGTTGGACACGACTGAGGGGCTGAACAACACCTGTGCAAGTGTACATGTGCTCAGTTCATTCAACTCTTTGTGACCCCACAGACTATAGCCTTCTGGGCTAGCAAGAATACTGGAGTGAGTTGCCATTTCCTACTCCAGGGAATCTTTCTGACCCAGGGATCAAACCCAGGTTTCTTGCACCTCCTGCATTGACAGGCAGATTCTTTACCAATGCACCAACAGGAAAGCCTACTCATCTGCAAGACTGAACTCAAATCCTACTTCCTCCCTGAAACTTTTAACTCCTGAGCAAGAACAAAGTAAACAAACCAACCAACCAAAAAAATCTCAACTTTTTCTGTACCACTACATCTCATCAAATATATACTTACTATACATTTTTCATTTTTATTTAAACTATACTTAATGTTAATATATATAACTTTGATTATGTGATATTGTATTTTGAATTTTTAAAATAAATTTTTTGTTGTTGTTCAGTTGCTCAGTCATGTCTGACTCCTCGCAACCCCATGGACTGTAGCATGCCAGGCATCCCTGTCCTTCACCATCTCTTGGAGACTGCTCAAACTCATGTCCATGGAGTCGATGATGTCATGCAACCATCCATGTATTTTACAGCAAAAATAAATGCTATAAATATGCAAAGACTGAATCTATGCCTAGTAAGACTATCTTTGAATATCCAGTGTTCTATGCTCCTTGGTATTCACCCCATGTAAACACTGAGTTCAACAGATGTTTTCTGAGTAAATGAAGGAATGACTGCACATATCTGTATCTCTGGACGAATATACCCCAGCACAACATATCCTACAAGTACTCAGTAAAAGCCTTTGAGTCAAATAGTTCTGGTGAAATATTATTATAATATTTCTAAAGCTCACATGTTCAATTTAAGTGAAGCATTACTATAATATTTTTGAAGCTCAAACAGCCAAGCCATACAACATGGATAGAAGGAAATGAACAACTGCAGAAGAAATAAGGAAATAACAATAGCTTAAGGAAGGATGGTTCGTAATGCTGAAAGACGGAATAAGAAGCCATTGTGAAAGGCTGAGAAATGGGAAATTGTATTACATATATACGTAAACAAAAAATAAAGTGAAGTGTCATAATTTATGAGATGAAACAGCCAGGTGTTTTTATTTTTCTGCCTTTACACCAAAACTAAGCCAGGAAATATAACCAATAAGCAATATATAGAAAAAGGAAGTGATAAATATGTTTTGTGAAGTTCATAATGTTAGGTATTATGGAGAAATGAAAGAAGAAAAAAGAAAGATGTTGTTATGCTCTAGCTATTTCCCCGCAAATCTTAAAACATATGTCTAGAAACTTCATATGTAAATGCACAGCTATGTCACATAGTGCAAACTACACTAAGAATATAGCTGGTGAGGCTTTTTGGTGTGATTCTCATAGGTGATAACATTTTTATGTTATATGCAGCAGTTCACCATAACACTAACACACCAGACCATAACAAAAGGCCTCAGATTAAAAAGCATATCTCTTTTGAAAAATGCTGATGGATTGATATTATTTTATTTTTATAATAGTAAATAGTATATTTTATATGTGCCCATTCTTCAGAACACTTATCGGCCAATAAAAGCCCATTCTCCTCACATTGTGTTTAAAATAAAGTCTACTCCAGTTCCAGAAATTTAGATGAGAAGATTCTCTGACTATCTGAGATGGTCTTTCCCAACAGAGAATTTTTAACTGGAGGAAAATGGATATTTGGACAAGCAAGAATGAGCCTTTATCTATAAAATTAACTACTTTGAAATATTTTTTAAAGGATTTTTGAAATGCTAACAACAATTATTGGTACTATAATACCAATATTATACTGTTTGGTATTGTTTTTAGTTGGTACTGTTTTTAGTATTCCCTTTCCAGTCCAAAATTTTTGGAGGAAATTGCTTTTTATCTCTAATCAGTTTTATACTTAATCAAAACCTTCCTTGAAACGTTTCAACAAATATGACACACCAGGAAGCTGCATGTAACAAAATGAAATGTTACTATGACTAACTTCTAATGCAAAGAAACCCAAATGTCAAAACAATGTGGAAGTTGTAAGAACAACTGCAAGCTGAGAAAAAGATTTACAGTTCCTCCTGGTCCCCCACTTATTTTATAGCTGCCATATGAGATTATCTTTCTGGATGAAAGCTGCATTGATAAAGAGGTTTAATTGTCTGTCAGCGTGCCTTATGGTGAAGTTGCTTCATTTACTTCAAGCCTGAATCTCATTACCAGTTCAATTCTCCAGGCTCCTCTCCATCTAAAGGCGGTGCTTAATTAGTGTAGCCGTGGTGAAGGCAAATACAGCTTGCTTTCCCTTCCCCATCTTCTCCTGACGAATCTAATAGACTATCGATTTTCCATCCTCAAATAGATCAGGCACCATTCAATCATGTTATTAGCTGTCATTAACTTGAATTCCCCACTTTGACGAGATATCAACACCATCAAGGCCATCCGATGAACCAATCAACAACTAGACAGCACCTGCAGTTGGAAATTTCTGAAAACCATGCCTAAAATACTGTTCTTTGTTATTTTTTTTCCAGAGGAGTTTATATTCCCATCCTCATTTTTCTTATTTAGCATTTGAATAAGGCTTTCATTTCCTAACAACTATACTTGGAAAGAGGTGTTTGCTTTTGAAAGGTTGATTGTGTTATCTGCCGACAAGCCATAATTTTACTCAAAACTAATTCTACCCCTTTTCCACATCTGTAATATTTTAAAATAATCTGACACTATAAACAGTTAGAACTTGTCAAAGCAAACAGATCCTTCTAATTTTAGAAAAAAGATCTTTATTAATTTTAACTGTAGTTTTACGAGATGATTATATTAAGAAGCAAAGGGGAAAAAAAATGAACATCTCACTCCCCCACTGCACACACACATGAATGTTCAATAGCTAAACCAAAAGGGTGGAAAGCCTGACTGTGATTTTGTTTAAGTGTGGATCAACACAGGAGAAGTCACAGTCAGCAATACCTGTGTCATTGAAAAAATGGCAACCACAAAGCCCTCTTCAGAGAGTAAAAAGTCTGAACGTCTGCCTTCAATTTTAGAAATATTCTTTATTTTTTAAAATTACAGAACATATTATTTACTAAGATATTTATTGTGCAATGAAAATATAGTGATCATGCCCTTTGTCTGAAATGCCATTTCTTCTCACAACTTTCTACATGTTGAAACTCTATTCAAGTACCCTTTTCTCTGTGAGTATTTCCTGATATCCCCATAAAAGCAATTGCAATTTCTTCACTGCTCCCATTGTCTCTTATTTATTAGGGCACTTCTGACATACAGCATGGCTTATAGTAAAAGCACTTTTCTTCCCTTAAGGACAGGTAATAATATGTCTTTACTTATTCATTCAGTCAGTCCGTTGGTCAGTCATTCTTCTAGTCATTTATCCATTTATAAACATTTACCACAAATCTATAATGTGGTACATACAACTGAACACTTTTGATATAGGGATTTGTTGATTTATGCAAAATTTAGCCCATGTTGAAAGATTCCTGAGTTGTCTAGAGTCTGGCACAGCAAAATGGGAGCAGCAATGAGAGCACAAGCTTATACTGTGAGTTTTCATTTTAAGTGGAATGCTGGAAAACTCAAGGAAGATTTGTCTTATCATTTTTTTTTTTGCTCAACAAGAAACACAAACTCCATACTCAATTAATGCAAAAGCTGAATAAACTAAAGTATGCCTTCCATGATCCACAGAAAGGTCTAAGAGTAGCAGGGGTCAGAGCAAAGTTTTAAGGAACATCTTTAAAGATGATACATCAACCTTGACAGCTGCCATGAGAAATCCCCAACTCAGCAACACACATTGGCACTATATCGCATCCAGAAGTGAACACTGAGAAACACTGCAACTTTTGGAACACAAGTTCATTGCCTGAGAGAATTAATTTCACAGATTTTTTTTTCCCACATTTTAGCTCTCTTTGACTAAACAGTAAGTTTTCTTTTCCCAAGGTGCCTATGTCATGCTAGCAAATTCTTTTGAACTTTTTACTTCTGAGATTAATTAAAGCTTCCTTCTCAATTTCCTTACCATGTTTAACTAAATGGTTAAAATGATGGCACATATATTGTAAGTCAACATAATTACTGATAACACTAATAAGTTTTAATCACTTTCTGTAGCTGTTTACCCAGATATGGAACTACATTCTCTCCTTTAATCCCAGAACCCTAGAGACAGACTTCAATGAGAATGAATAACATTAACACCATTTAAATGGAATCTGTGCCAAGAGAATCTCTAAGCACATTTTCGGATGAAACCTGGGCATTTTTGAAAATGTAATACCAAATAAAATTGACCAGTTTCTCCCTCATGTGTGTTAAAATCTGGAGATCATAAACAAACTTAAACACTCCAAATTAGCACATATACCACAAGGCGTATATCATGGCCTGGTATCTACAGCAGCAAATAACATTTGCAATTCTAAAATGTTTTATTTATACGTTATAAATGATATACATGTGGATTATCATATTCAGATTTCATCACACATTTATGAAATTTGGATCAGATAATTATCATTTTCAATTTATAGATAATGAAAGCTGGTTCCATGGCAGAACTACAACTAAAATGTCTGCTTCATAACTCCCACTGTTTTCCCTTGATTTTCCCTTTTGATTTATACAGTTGTTTTTAAGGACTGCTTTTGGTTTTAATAGAAATGTCCAGTTTTAATAAAGCAGTTTATCTTTAATATGAGTAACTATCAGAATTTCCCAGCAGGAGCCCAACTTAGTTGATATCTTCATTTTGTGGCATTTTCACTTATTTAATGCGATCTTATTCAAGTTATCAAAGCTAAGATTCCTGATAAATGCACAGCCAGGCTTCTACGTTTTCAAATGGCATAGGTATTTTAAGACGTTATTCACTTTTTGGATTTTGGTTATACCACTTATTTGCCTATGTTCTGTTCTTTAAACAGGTAGAAATCATTCTACCTATTAGTAGTTTAACAGACAATCCTTTTGCGACTCAAAATGCTATTGATTTATGGAGCAGCAGCCTTTGTGAGATTTGGTTAGAAATGCAGAGACTCGGGCCTCACAGTGAACTATTTATCAAAAATCTGAATTTTAACAAGAAGCCTAAATGACTCAGATGCGCATGAAAGTCTGAGAAGTACTACAGTGCTCTATACTCTATTTAGTGTATTTCTTCTGAACAGGACTGCAGAAAACTGAGACTACCAGACATCGAACTTCTTATATATTTTCTTATTGTTCTCCCCACTTGAAACAGCATTTGAAGTACGTATACAGGCAAATAGACATAGACATGTATATATATTTTATACAAAGAACAATTATATCATGCACATCTGAATTTTCTTCTTTTATGATAAACACAAGTTTTACAAATTTGCAAAGACTGAATTACAAGATGTGAAATATAGATAATCAAATATATTCAGTACTTCGCATAAACAAAGGAAAAATATTTAGGGGGGTTAATGAAACTCTCAGTGGAAACAGACCCAATCCTGGATAATCTCATTAAGAGCTTTACTGCAAGTAGTAACAAATTAGCAGCATTATGCATGCGATTTGTATTTAAATTTCCTTTTTATATTTCCTGTGAATGCATTTGCTTTGGTCCAACACTTATAGGGAAATGCTTTGATTTTAATCAGATGAATGTTAATACCACTTCAGTGATATGCTGCAGAGAAAATACTTGGAGGAAAGACAGATAAAACAGCTAATCCAGACATAAGCTTTGAGCTACACTAACTGAACTGTGGGAGTTATGCTCTTACACATGTACCACTCATCCACTGACAATGAATCACTGCCTATTAGGGGGAGCTGCTGTGGAGTGATAATGAGTGGGTATCCTTGTTCCTAATTAGAGGCTGTGCCACACCTCTGACCACTTCCATCAGGGCTTGATCTCTCTGTGAAACCCCAGGAGCTATTTCAGTTACCCTTTTAACTGCTTTCTTTGTAAACCCAGAGCAGAGATTTTCCATTATACACTGTGTTTTTATTCACAGCTGGATACACTGACTCCAAAACACTACATAATTGTGCCCTATACTCATATCAATTGAAATCATTTTGGATTTAATGATTGACTATTCAAAAGGTTGATGAGTGACTAGAGGAATTATCTGTTTTTAACCGAAGCTTGATAGAAAGGACTCACATATATTATATTAATACAGAAAAACAATTCCTTGCAGATCTAAATCCAAATCATTTTAAAGGCTTCCTTTTGGCTATTAATATTCCATTTGACAATCTACACTGATCAAATAAACTGCCAAGATTTTACTTTTCTGTTTGGTGTGTAGACCGTCCAAACTTATTCACATTCATTCACTAATTTTTGCCTTGAAGAATAAATATGAATGATTTCTAAGTGATTTGAGTTCTAAGCAGAGCTATACTTGAAATTTTGAATAGTTACAAAAACGAAATGATTAAGCCTTTGAAATTCCTTGCCATGGACAGAAATTTCCCATCTGCTTATTAAGAAAACATTCAGAAAATTGGATAATTATAATCATTTATATGTAGCTAGCATCTTTCTGCAGTGGTACTCATGGACCAGTTGTCTCATTAACCATCAAATCATCCTCAGAGTGGAAAAATTGAAACCCTTCGAATATTTGGTGGCGGTGAAAGCCACAAGTTATCAGTTAAAAAATTACATATACACACAAACACACAACACTTGTTGGCTGGTATGTTTACTTAATTACTTAATTCACCCCAGGATATTCTCAGAAAGATGTTGTCTTGTCTTTTAAGGTCCCCTATGAAGTGTTAGAGAGTTTCTAAATGCCACTAGTATTTAGTTCAGTTCAGTCACTTAGTCATGTCAGACTCTTTGCAACCCCATGAATCGCAGCACGCCAGGCCTCCCAGTCCATCACAAACTCCCAGGGTTCACTCAGACTCATGCTCATCGAGTTGGTGATGCCATCCAGCCATCTCATCCTCGGTCGTCCCCTTCTCCTCCTTCTCCCAATCACTCCCAGCATCAAAGTCTTTTCCAATGAGTCAACTCTTTGCATGAGGTGGCCAAAGTACTGGAGTTTCAGCTTTAGCATCATTCCTTCCAAAGAACACCCAGGACTGATTTCCTTTAGAATGGACTGGTTGGATCTCCTTGCAGTCCAAGGAACTCTCAAGAGTCTGTTCCAACACCACAGTTCAAAAGCATCAATTCTTTGGCACTCAGGTTTCTTCACAGTCCAACTCTCACATCCATACATGACTACTGGAAAAACCATAGCCTTGACTAGATGGACCTTAGTTGGCAAAGTAATGTCTCTGCTTTTAAATATACTTTCTAGGTTGGTCATAACTTTTCTTCCAATGAGTAAGTGTCTTTTAATTTCATGGCTGCAGTCACCATCTGCAGTGATTTTGGAGCCACAAAAAGTAAAGTCTGACACTGTTTCCCATCTATTTCCCATGAAGTGATGGGACCAGATGCCATGATCTTCATTTCTTGAATGTTGAGCTTTAAGCCAACTTTTTCACTCTCCTCTTTCACTTTCATCAAGAGGCTTTTTAGTTCTTCTTCACTTTCGGCCACAAGGGTGATGTCATCTGCATATGTGAGGTTATTGATATTTCTCCCGGCAATCTTGATTCCAGCTTGTGCTTCTTCCAGTCCAGAGTTTCTCATGATGTACTTTGCATATGAGTTAAATAAGCAGGGTGACAATATACAGCCTTAACATACTCCTTTTCCTATTTGGAACCAGTCTGTTGTTCCATGTCCAGTTCTAAATGTTGCTTCCTGACCTGCATACAGATTTCTCAAGAGGCAGGTAGGTGGTCTGGTATTCCCATCTCTCTCAGAATTTTCCACAGTTTCTTGTGATCCACACAATCAAAGGCTTTGGCACAGTCAATAAAGCAGAAATAGATGTTTTTCTGGAACTCTCTTGATTTTTCCATGGTCCATCGGATGTTGGCAATTTGATCTCTGGTTCTTGTGCCTTTTCTAAAACCAGCTTGAACATCTGGAAGTTCACGGTTCACATATTGCTGAAGCCTGGCTTGGAGAATTTTGAGCATTACTTTACTAGCGTGTGAGATGAGTGCAATTGTGCCATAGTTTGAGCATTCTTTGGCATTGCCTTTCTTTGGGATTGGAATGAAAACTGACCTTTTCCAGTCCTGTGGCCACTGCTGAGCTTTCCAAATTTGCTGGCATATTGAGTGCAGCACTTTCACAGCATCATCTTTCAGGATTTGAAATAGCTCCACTGGAATTCCATCACCTCCACTAGCTTTGTTCGTAGTGATGCTTTCTAAGGCCCACTTGACTTCACATTCCAGGATGTCTGGCTCTAGGTGAGTGATTACTATCATGATTATCTTGGTCATGAAGATCTTTTTTGTACACTTCTTCTGTGTATTCTTACCACCTCGTCTTAATATCTTCTGCTTCTGTTAGGTCCAGACCATTTCTGTCCTTTATCGAGCCCATCTTTGCATGAAATGTTCCCTTGGTATCTCTAATTTTCTTGAAGAGATCTCTAGTCTTTCCCATTCTGTTGTTTTCCTCTATTTCTTTGCATTGATCACTGAGAAAGGCTTTCCTATCTCTTCTTGCTATTATTTGGAACTCTGCACTCATACGCTTATATCTTTCCTTTTCTCCTTTGCTTTTAGCTTCTCTTCTTTTCACAGCTATTTGTAAGGCCTATTTGTTAGAATATTTTAAATATAATTGAATTTGTAGAGCCACTAGTATAGGTTCTACCAATTCAATTATATTTAAAAATATTCTAACAAATATTCTTAATTAAGAAGAGTGTTGAGAATTTCCACTAAAATAACATAATTAATAAGTTTTCTCAAAAATTATCACCCCTAACAAAAACCTAAAGACCTACTAATAAAACAGACTAGTGGTTTTCACTGTTATCAGCTATGTTGTTCAAAAATATCACAAAATTCTTGGTAGAAATTCCATCTCAGTGAAACATAATGATTTTCATATTTATTTGGGGGTTTTCACATTTAAATTTTATTCATTTTCAAACTTAACTCCTATCTACTTTTGTAATGGAGCAGTAGACATATAGTCATAACCTCTTGCCATTGCGTCCCTAACACTCCAGTCAGGATTATACCCTCTGATTAAATGTTATGGGTCATTTTAAATGCATGTATTCTCTGCAAGAGTAAAGAAGTCCAAGCTATTCAGTTGACATTAGCACATACTTATTAATCATAAATTAACTGTGACTTAATTTATTAGGTAAGCCGATTCTCATATGGAAATCTGGATTGTAAAAGAAAAAATGAATATGCATAATTGAATGTGATGATAGAAAGTATCAATGATAGGAGAACTGGATTTCTTAAGAGTGGTTTTCAGGGACAGAGTAGGGGAACTATGCCATCTGTTCCTAATTTCCTATCGATATTTGATGGTGTTATCTAATTGAAAGCAGAAGCATGAAGAAGTGGAGCTACCTCATTCCAAAAATAATTTATTTACATTCTTATTTATCAAGAGTGCTATCTGTTGGCATGGCTTGAGTTTATCACTCATAAAATTAATGTTGCTATATTAATATAAAATTGAAAACCTCCAATGGACCAGAGGCGAGGATAGATTCTGAGGTTATAATGACAAAATCACATGATCTCCGTTTTCACTCACATAGCTCCTGAACCATGTGAAAAGCATTATAGTGAAGTATTAGGGGATAAATAAATAGAAAAGATAGGTAGCCTGCCCAGCCTGGGTGAATTAGAGAGTTAAACTCAGTTAAAAGAGGGAGTTTGTGGGAAGGGCACCGTGTATTTGTATGTTCAGATAAGATTTCAACATCTTTGTCATTGCTCAGCAAAGCAGGGAAAGGATATGAAATCAAGAGTTCCTAAATTTCAGATGATTCTTTAATGTTCTATGTCAGATGTCCTAATTTTACTTAATTCTTATCCACAGAGAAAAAGGAAGAAGGCAACATTGATACTAACTGACTGGTGACAAGCTTCTGTGAACAGGTTACAAGAATTTCAGTCAACCTAATGAAGCTGAAACCAGCCACTCACTGGAACCATGCCAGCAGGTTATTAATATGTCAAGAGAAAATAGAGCAAATGCTTATCAATTTGAGAAGAGATTTATTTTCACTATTAAAAAAAATTACTTCAACTGTGTTTCCCAAAATGAATAGTTTCCACATAATGCAAACTCAAATACAATGCAGCAAGTGCTATGAAGCAAAAAGAATCATCAGCGTTTAACTTCTGAACTTATTCTGTGAGGCTAGCATTTCCCTGATAACAAAACAAGATAAAAATATCACAGAAAAAAAGAAAATGCCAGGCCAGTATCGCTGATGAACATAGGTGCAAAAATCAACAAAATATTAGCAAACAGAATTCAACAATACAGTAAAAGGATCGTAACCATGATCAAGTGAGATTTATCCTAAGGAAGCAAAGATGGTTTAATATACACAAATAATCAATGTGATATACCACATTAACAAACTGAGGAATAAAAACCATATTATCAATTCAATAAATGAAAAACCTTTTGACAAAGTTCAACATCCTTTTATGATTAAAAACTTTCCACTGAGTGGTTATACATACTCAATATTAAAAAGGCCATATATAATAAGCCCATAGCTAACATCATACTCAACAGTGAAAGCTAAAAATATTTCCTCTAAGATCAGGAACAAGAGAAATTAAGGAAACAATCTCATGTACTTTCACATCAAAAGCAATAAAATACCTAAAAATAAATCTCAAAAAGGAGGTAAAAGCTCTGTCCTTGGAAAAGGACAGAGGCAATGTATAAGGCACTGCTGAAAGAAACTGAAGATAACACAAACAAATGAAAAGGTATACTGTGTTTGTGGATGGAAGAGTTACTACTGTAAAGTGACTATATTACACAAAGCAATCTGGAGATTCAATGCAATCCTTATCAAAATAACCATGATACTTTTCACAGAATTAGAAAAATTAGAAAAAATGTATATAGAACCACAAAAATCTGTGAATTGTCAAAGTAATCTTGAGAAAAAAGAATGAAGTTGAAGGTATCATACTTTCAGAGAAGAACATAGATAGAACATCGGCAGAATATTTTTATGACATAAATCATAGCAATATATTTTTTTGGATCTGCTGCCTAAGGCAAAGAAAGCAAAAGCAAAAATAAAGAAATGGGACCTAATTAAACTTAAAAACTTTTACACAGCAAAGGAAACTATCCATGAAACAAAAAATAAAATCCACTGAATGGGAGAAAATATTTTCAAGTGATGTTACTGATAAGGCATTAATATCCATAATATATAAACAGCTCATAGAACTCAATATCAGAAAAACAAACAACCCACAAAAAAAAATGGACAGAACTGAACAGAAATTTTTCCAAAGAAGACATACAGATGGCTAACAGGTACATGGAAAGATGCTCAACATCATTAATCATTAGAGAAATACAAATCAAAATTACAGTGAGATGTCATGTCACACCTATCAAAATAGTTATCATCAAAAAGACCAGAAGCAGCATATGTTGGTGAGAATGTGGAGAAAACAGAACCCTCATAATCCGTTGGTAGGGATGTAAATTGATGCAGCCACTGTGGAAAACTGTATTGAGGTTCCTCAAAAAATCAAAATATGACTACTATATGATCTAAGAATTTGACTCCTGAGTATAAAGCCAAAGGGGGGGAGGAAACTAATTTGAAAAGATATATGCACCTTAGTGTTCATAGTGGAATTATTTACAATAGCCAAGATAGGGAAGCCATCTAAGTGATCATCAGCAGATAAAGAGATAAAGAAAAAGTGCAGTGGAATATTATTCACCCTTCAAAAGAATGAGAATTTGTCATTTGCAACAATGTGGATGGACCTAGAGAGTTTATGCTTAGGGAAATAAATCAAAGATAGCTATTCTACGTCATCACTTATACTTGGAACCTAAAAGATAAAACAAACAAATATATATAATAAAACAGAAACAGACTAACAGATAAAGAAAATAAGCTAGTGTTTACCAGTGAAGAAAGGAAAGGGAAAGGGGTGAGACAGGTGTTTGGGACTAAGAAACATAAACTACCATGTATAAAATAAGTAAATCATTAGGATACATTGTACAGCATAGGGAAATATAACCATTATATTATAATAACTTTAAATGGACAACCTATAAAAATATTGTATCATTATGTTATATACCTGAAACTAATATTATAAATCAACTCTACCTCAACAAAAAATAATGAATGTTCATGTCTTCTTTGATATTGATTTTGAAAACTCACACTTATTATTTTTATTAAGGATTATGATAATTCTAATAATTACTCTGTCACAGTCTTATTTTAGGATTACTTATTTTCATGATGCCTACAAAAATGTACATGGATTTCATATAGCAGTTGTGTTATTGAGAACCTGAAAGAGTATACTGATAGTAGTGACTGAGAAAAATAAGGCTCAAACCTTAAATGATCCACCTACTTCTCCCAGGTTTCTGGGGCCATACTCTAGTCCACTTATACCCTGAATGCCTCTCTCATAGATTAGTAATAAATCAATGCTTGAAAATCCCTATTTGTTGCCTACTTCCTTTCTAAATTTAAATATAATCGATCCTGACTCTGTACCAAAACCAAGTAAGCATGATTCCTGGAAATCTTTAAGTAGAAAACTAGTCTGGACTGGAGACTGGCTTGAGTATTCAATGTGTGACTTCTCTTCCCTCATACCATGTTGATTTCTGAGGCAAAGAATTCCTTCTATGCCTGAGGCATGAAGAAAAGAGGGAACCTATTTCACTCTTTCTCTTTGGGAGTGGAAATGATGAGAACAATTTCTGACCTCCCTCTAAAGTCCAAAGTGTATGACCAGCTTTGCCATTCAGGCATTTAAATGTTAACAGAGTTTACTTTGTTAAGATTTTTTCAAATAACTCTACACTGGGTATTTGCAAATTTCTTTAACACAGTTAAATTTATGAACAGCTTGAGCAAAAGAGCATTGTCTAGTTGTATGATTTGGTCATTGATCTTTTAATTTTGGATTACTTTGATCTGAGGTTATTGTGAGTGTACTGATCTCTGTTATCACATCTGATATTCTTCACGACCCTTATGATGATTAACACATGGAAGAATATGTTTGCTATGCAAGTTCCAGGAAATGGAATTGCAATAACAAATGCAGAGAAACCATTTGTTCTTTAACTGCCCATATGCCCTCCTTGGAAAATTTATGAGAAGAAAGCCACTATGAGCCTCATTTTCTTCAAAATCATTTGTCAAATTTGTCTCAAAGGCTTTCTGCATTCAGTAACATTTGTGAAATATTTATTGACTTTCTGATTTGTTGCTATAAAAATAAGGTAAGACATATAACTTACACAGGTAATCAGTGCTCTATTAAATAACACTTCCATGATTATATTGTATACTAGACTTTAGAAAGTTTTACACTATTAAGTATTAATATATAGATTTTATTGGTACTTGATTAAATAAACCCATGTTGTATAGAGGACTTTTCAGGGGTTACCATGGGAGACAGGTATGAAGGCTAAGTATATGGGGTTTCTAATTCTTTCCCATAATTGTTTTAATCTCACTAGTTCCATTTTAATTTATATCATACATTCAATTACCATTAAAAATGTCATATAAAAATATTCTACTGCCAAAATTGTTTGAAAATTTACTCCCTGAATGTGGTGCTTATAAGTAGTATCTGTAAAATGTTACACATACAATATGTATGTATATAGAGGCTCTTAAACAAGGCAGTGACTCCCCTGTTGTGTTTTTGCAATCTAATAGCATCAGTTTAGTTCAGTTCAGTTGCTCAGTCGTGTCCGACTCTTTGCGACCCCATGAATCGCAGCACGCCATGAAGCGCAGCACGCCAGCCCTCCCTGTCCATCACCAACTCCGGAGTTCACTCAGAATCATCGAGTCCATGATGCCATCCAGCCATCTCATCCTCTGTCGTCCCCTATTCCTCTTGCCCCCAATCCCTCCCAGCATCAAAGTCTTTTCCACTGAGTCAACTCTTTGCATGAGGTGGCCAAAGTACTGGAGTTTCAGCTTTAGCATCATTCCTTCCAAAGAAATCCCAAGGCTGATCTCCTTTAGAATGGACTGGTTGGATCTCCTTGCAGTCCAAAGGACTCTCAAGAGTCTTCTCCAACACCACAGTTCAAAAGCATCAATTCTTCGGTGCTTAGCCCTCTTCACAGTCCAGCTCTCACATCCATATCTCAGCAACTGTTAGTGACTTTTCAGGTAATCTACAAGATGTATGTAACAACTCCCTTAACTTAATTTCATTGGCTGCCTGTTTGCTACCAAATTTGGATTTTTCTTATTGAACTAAATCCAGCTCCATACCTGTGTTCCTTTTTCTATTTTCCACAAAGCACCTTTATAATTAACTTTTTGAAGCTTCTTCAGCAGATTCAAGGTCTATTTGTCTATCTTTCAGATCCTGTCAAGTCACCCTCATACATTATCTTATCTCCATCATATTCACCATGAAGAAACAACATGACAAGGGTGCTGATGCAGAAGAAGGCTTGTCTAGTCAAACATCCAAAAATGCCCCAAAGAAAGTGTCCATAACCTTTGATATGAGGCTGCATGTCTGATGAACTCTCTTTGCTCCTTGCTCGGGCAAGAGAGAAATGGTTAGATGTTACAGACAAGTCTCCTCTGATCAGCCTGATCCCTCTGCCTCTTTTCACTCTGATTAGGCTATTACTTGGCAAAAGGTGGGACCACTGCTGACCAAGTCACAAAGCTGCTGAGATGAAAAATGTTACACTTTGTGAATGGCTTGCTGTTTCCCTTTTCTACTTAAAAACACATACTCTACTCTTTGTGTGCGTGTAGGGCCAAGGAAGGCTGAGCAGAAACACAATTTATTTTCTCTGGAAACACACAGGGAGGATATTTACAAGGTTTAATAGGGTATAACAAGGAATCTTAAAAAAATAAATAATAGATACTATTGCTTATATCCTCAGGGCAGACTGCTTGAAAGAGATAGAAGAATCAGCACTGTAGGTTTTAAATGATGTTTGAAAAGCTAAGTTATGAGACAAAGGATTTGAAGACGTATTGAAAACAACTCTACAAATATAATTCATCATTATTACACATTATAGTTTGACTCTACAAAGGAGTATAAAAACTACAGGATCTTAGGATAAGTGTGTGTGTGTGCTTAATCTCTCAGTCATATCTGACTCTTTGTGACCCCATGGACTGTAGCCTACTAGGCTCCTCTGTCTATGGCGATTTTCCAAGCAATAATACTAGTGGGGGTTGCCATGCCATCCTCTAGGGGATTTACCTGGCCTAGGATTTGAACCCAGGTCTCCCACATTGCAGATGGATTCTTTACCCTCTGAGCCACCAGGGCATCCCAAGAATACTGGAGTGGGTAGCCTATCCCTTCTCCAGGGGATCTTCCCGACCCAGGAATCCAACCAAGGTCTTCTGCCTTGCAGGTTGATTCTTTACCAGCTGAGCCACCAGGGAAGTCCCTTAGGTTAAGTAAATAAGCACTAAGCAGGAACTGATTATGAATATGTTAGGAATTGTGATAATGAAGAGAACCCTTGCCCTTAAGGTTTTAATAATTAAATGGGAGATATCAGCATACAAGGGCTTCCTAGGTGGTTCAGCGGTAAAGAATCTGCCTGCCAATTCAGGAGACACAGGTTCCATCCTTGGGTTGGCAAGAGTTCCTGGAGAAGGAATGGCAACCCACTCCAGGATTCATTTTTTTTTTTTTTTCCACTCCAGGATTCTTGTCTGGGAAATACCATGGAAAGAGGGGCTTGGTGGGCTACAGCCCATGGGGGTGTAAAAGAGTCAGACACAGCTTAGTGACTAAACAACTACAACAAATCACATGTAAATTGTTGTTGCTGTTGTTTTCAGTTGCTAAGTCATGTATGACTCTTTATGACCCATGGACTGCAGCACACCAGGCTTCCCTGTCCTTCACTATGTCCTGGAGCTTGCTCAAACTCATGTCCATTGAGTCGGTGATGCCATCCAACCATCTCATCCTCTGTCACCCCTTCTCCTCCTGCTCTCAATCTTTCCCAGGATCAGGGTCTTTTCCAATGAGTTGGCTCTTCACATCAGGTGGCCAAAGTATTCGAGCTTCTTCAGCATCAGTCCTTCTGATGAACATTCAGGATTGATTTCCTTTAGGACTGACTGGTTTGATCTCCTTGTTGTCCATGATTATATAAAAATGGAGAAACTGGAGTCATGGAATCTAGTCACTAGTTAATGAAAATTTTCAGATAAGAGACAAATATACACAAGAATGAAGAAGGGACTTTCAGACCAAATTTACTATAAAGGTAGATGCAGCCATTATAAGAGTCAGTAAGTGTATAAGTATGAGCAGCTGTGATGGAGGGTACAGGCAGAAGAGAAATAATAATGATTTAAGCTTAAGGTATATTGAGCTAAAATGTTAGCAAAAGATTCACAAGGAAATGTTTACCCAACAATTGCAACTACCCAATTGCCAACATCCATTGGATCATAGAAAAAGCAAGAGAATTTCAGAAAAATACCTACTTCTGCTTCATTGACTATGCTAAAGTCTTTGACTGTGTGGATCACAACAAACAGTGGAAAATTGTTAAAGAGATGGGAATACCAGACAACCTTACAGCCTCCTGAGAAATCTGTATGCAGGTCAGGAAGCAACAGTTAGAACCAGACATGGAACAATGGACTGGTTCCATATTGGGAAAGGAGTATGTCAAGGCTGTATATTGTCATCTTGCTTATTTAACTTAATGCAGAATAAATCATGTGAAATGTCAGACTGGATGAAGCACAAGCTGGAATCAAGACTGCAGGGTGAAATATCAATAACCTCAGATATGCAGATGACACGAACCTTATGGCAGAAAGCAAACAGAAACTAAAGAGCCTCTTGATGAAAGTGAAAAAGCCGGCTTAAAACTAACATTCAAAAAACTATCACTTCATGGCAAATATATGGGGAAATAGTGGAAACAGTGAGAGACTATTTTCTTGGAATACAAAATCACTGCAGATGATGACTGCAGCCATGAAATTAAAAGATGCTTGCTCCTTGGAAGAAAACCTATGACCAACCTAGTGTAGTTCAGTTCAGTTCAGTTCAGCTGCTCAGTCATGTCCGACTCTTTGCAACCCCATGAATCACAGCATGCCAGGCCTCCCTGTCCATAAAGCAGAGACATTATTTGCCAACAAAGGTTCACTTAGCTAAAGCTATGGGGTTTCCAGTAGTCATGTATGGATGTGAGAGATGGACTGTAAAGAAAGCTGAGTCCTGAAGAATTGATGCTTTTGAACTGTGGTGCTGGAGAAGACTCTTGAGAGTCCCTTGGACACCAAAGAGATCAAACCAGTCCATCCTAAAGGAAATCAGCCCTGAATATTCATTGGAAGGACTGATGCTGAAGCTGAAACTCCAATACTTTGGCCACCTGATGCGAAGAACTGACTCTTTTGAAAAGACCCTGATGCTGGGAAAGATGAAGGTAGGTGGAGAAGGGGACGACAGAGGATGAGATGGTTGGATGGCATCACCAACACAATGGACATGAGTTCGAGTAAGCTCTGAGAGTCAGTGATGGACAAGGAAGCCTGGCATGCTGTAACCCATGGGGTCGCAAAGAGTCATACATGACTGAGCGACTGAACTGAACTGAACTGATGGAGGCCTGGTGTGCTGCAGCTCTTGGGGTTGCAAAGAGTCAGATGCGACTGTGCAACTGAAGTGAACTGAATCCAGTCTTCTGAGACGGTTTTTCTGGACTAATTCTAATTTCACAAAGCACTAAAAATTATATTTTCTCCATTCCTTTTATTTGTTTAGTCAACAAGCATTTGCTGAATGCCTTCTATGTAACAGGTACTACATTAGATGTAGCAGAACAAAACAGACATGGTAACCCTTTCTTATGGAGTTCAAAGTAAACTGGAGCAGGTAAACAACAATAATAAATAAACAGATACATAACTACACAGTGTGATCAGTGCTACCGGGAGAAGAAAAGGGTGCTATAAGTGGGATGTGTTTTGAATTTGGTAGTCAAGGACATTCTCTTGAATGAGATGACATATAACCCGAGACTCAAAAAATAAGAAGCTGGGCATTCAAAGATTATTTTAGGCAAAGAGAACAGCATGTATATTCATCCTGAGGCCCCTAAGATCTTCTCAATTTTAGGAAATTTGCAATTACAGAGACTTCTAAATGGAGATGTAAAGTATGTGTCAGATATAAAGCCAGTTTTGACAGTGACCAGAAAGAGGAAGGGGATTTACTAAGAACAAAGGACTCTTTTGAAAAGATAAACTTCCCCCATTTTGAAGCGTCTCATTAAGTAGACCAGGAGTTCAATGAAGAAAATGCAGCAGTAACCACTCATCAGTGTGTGTCTGTGCTATGAGACAGGGAAGGTGAAGTCCTTGTGAATTTTGTGTGGTTAAGAAGAGGAAAGCCATATGTTTAGAAATATTATCTAACACACTGCTTATTTTTAAATCCTGCTATTTCAAATGTAATTGTGGAATTTTGTTTGCTTTTTGGTGGTTTAGTTGCTAAATTTTGTCTGACTCTTGCAATCCCATGGACTGTAAGCCTCCAGACTTCTCTTTCCATGGGATTTTCCAGGCAAGAATACTGGAGTGGGTTGCTATTTCTTTCTCCAGGGGATCTTCCGGACCCAGGAATCGAACCCTAGGTCTCCTGCATTGCAGGCGAATCCTTTACCGACTGAGCCAAGAACAAAATAAACCTGGCAATGGCAGCTTTCAGAGTGATATTGCTGATTGGCATTAATATCAATATGTAGTACAACATCAAGATTTACTACAGTTTTTTATATATATATACATTTATTTCTTAGAATTATCTAGTGAGATAGACATTATTATTATTTTATTTTTATTAAAGAAGAATCTGAAGCTCAATGAGAAGAAAATTGCCTAGGGCATTACACTAGCAGATAGTTAAGCCTGCTGCTGCTGCTGCTAAGTCGCTTCAGTCATGTCCGACTCTGTGTGACCCCATAGACGGCAGCCCACCAGGCTCCTCCATCCCTGGGATTCTCGAGGCAAGAACACTGGAGTGGGTTGCCATTTCCTTCTCCAATGAAGGAAAGTGAAAAGTGAAAGTGAAGTCACTCAGTTGTGTCTGACTCTCAGCAATGCCATGGTCTGCAGCCTACCAGGCTCTGCTGTCCATGGAATTTTCCAGGCAAGATTACTGGAGTGGGTTGCCATTGCCTTCTCCAAGGTAAAGCCTAGACATTCCTAAAATCCCACATTTACTCCATGAGATAATTATGTTCATAATGAAAGTTTCAAGTAAAAATTTTCAGAAGATTTAGTGTAGATTAATAGAAACTGTAACCTTCAAATATGAGTCCAACCAAAATGAAACCCAATGGATCCCTATTAAATCTTAATAGCATATGGTGTAATAAACCGTCTCAGTTTGCATATGGGGACACTAAGGCAAAGTGACATGGAAGGACTTGAGCTACGAGCCACATAAGCTTTGATCATACTGCAAGATGATGACTTTACCCTGTAGCTACCAGTTCCTATAAAAGGTATTGAGTCCTTAAAATACAATTGTTTAAACATATTAGATGGAAAACAAAAGGTAGGAATCATCTTTCCATTTATATTTCAAACTAAATTGCTTTCTAGAGTATTAATTAAATATAAATTTACTAAAATGTTTAAGAAAATATGTAAGTATTCTGTAATAACCTAAATGAGGAAAGAAATCTGAAAAAGAACAGATGCATATATGTGTGTGTGTAACTGAATCAGTCTGCTGTACACTTGAAACTAGCACTACATTGTAAATCAACTATACTCCAATATAAAATAAAAATTTTTTAATTAAATTAAAAAAACATGCAAAATCATCTTGTTACCCCTAGATTTGTATTAGAGTTACTATACTACAGGGAGGAGAGCATGGCAATCCACTCCAGTATTCTTGCCTGGAGAATCCCATGAATGAAGAGCCTGGCAGGCTACAGTCCACAGGGTCACAGAATCCGACATGAGTGAAGTGACTTAGCACGCATGCAAGCATGCAGTATACCAGACTATGGGGCTTCCATGGTGGCTTGGATGGTAAAGAACCTGCCTGCCGTGTAGGAGACCGATACTACACAGAACACTAAATGGCAACCCACTCCAGTATTCTTGCCTGGGAAATCCCCATGGCAGGTTACAGTCCATGGGGTCACAAAAGAGTTGGACAAGACTTAGCAAGTAAACAACAAAAACAACATATAGAACACTAGGACATAGTGTTCATACTACTTTCTTGGATAATGTTCATATTTGTACATCCATGTGATAAAGACAAATTTCCTTAACTCAATTTCCATGGAAAATAGAATTTCCTTACTTATATTCCAAAACCATAGTACCAAATTTTATTATATTTTCTTCTTTAGATATATAAGAGCACAGAGAAGACCATCTGAGAGAAAAAAAAGGAGATTTATGAAACACATTAGAATGGGTATTTGTTGGGGATGAGAGGAAGCAGGCAGGAGGGTCAATCTTTATATTTTAATTAGTATGTATAGTAATAAATATATATTAACTAAATTATTCTGACATTGACTAAAAGGACTTTCTAAATATTAAAGTTACATCAGCTGACAGAAAAAATTATATTTGAGGTTTGAACAATTTTTTATAAGGTCAGATTTATGGACTAACTTTATATCTTTATGAAATGACCAGAACTGTCATGTACCAACATGTGCCAAAGTGCTCCAGAGACCCCTTTCCTCCTGAAGTGAAAAAGAGAGAAAACTTTTATGAATAATGTAACTTTTTGGTTTGGCTCAAAAATGCAAAACACAGGATCCTGAAATTATCATTTCCATTTAATTTTCCTAAATTACCAAATGGCAACTTATTTTGATAACAGCTTTTAATTAGAAGTACAGCTCAGAGTACCTATGGATACATTATACCTTCTGATAACCAAAATTCTCATATTCCCATCCGAAAAATTTTGCTTATAATCACTAAAAATACAACAAACCTTATCTGTCATAGCAATGGCAATGGCCCTCCATTTTGAAAATGAGATTATTCTCTCTTTTTCCTATTATACTCGTACATAATCCTTCACATACACCCTTCCCTCTGGTTTTTCTTATGTGTCTTTCCCAGCTCATAGTTGCCTCCTTGCATTTGCCCATCCACTACTGTCTCAAAAGCTCTAAAGAGTCACCTGATTTTGGTCTTTTCTCTGAATAGTTCCACTTTATAGCTATAGTCAAGGGGCTACTAGGTACTTGAGGACCGCTTTGTATACAACATATCCATTTTATTTTTCTCTCTTCATGCTTTTTAAAATTCATTGTATTTTTATTTATAATTATAATTTATTTGTCTGTTCTTAAATCAAGAGATCCAAACCTCAGAGATAGTCAAAAGATTTATTTTCAACTCACTTATTTCAGGATTTCTTTGTATTTGAGGAGTAGATTCAACTACTTAGCTCTTTACTTTGGAACTTGGCCATATTTGAGGAGTCTTATAATAGTAGTGATAATATTAGAGTTTAAATAATTTATAGAGACAGGGGAACCATTGGTTAGTAATTAATGAATTATAAATTTCCTTTTAAACATATTCATAAATTTAACTGACATTATAAATTAGGTAGACTTTATAAAGTCTCATAATATATCTAAAATTCAAGGAAAATCCTCCAAAACAAATTTTACTACTTTTCAAAAACTAAAGTTTAACACTGTTACAAATATGTTTTCCAGTATCTAAGGAAAGGAAGAATAAATAATTTATCAAAGTATGTTAAAGAATAATATTTCTAGAGACTTCCCTGGCAGTCCAGAGGTTAAGATTCTGTGTTTTCACTTCAGGCGGCACAGCTTCAACCCCTGATTGGTGAATTAAGATTCTGCAGGCCATGCACGTAGACAAAAATAAAAATAATAAAAGAGAATTATATGTCTGTGTTAAAAATGATAGTGACCACCGCATGCGGAGCCTTATAATAGTAGTGCTAATTCAGCAGTAGTGCTAATACAGTAGTAGTGACAGTATTCATCTCTTCGTTAGTTTTAAAGAAGAAAACACTGCGAAAGATTAGTTTTGGATCTAATATCATCACTGGCTAGATACTATACTAGCTAAAGCAAATATTTCTGCAACAGGCCAAGGTTAAAGGTGAACTTAATACTAAAGTGGGTTTTCCTTTTAAGTAAGTGGAAAGTATTTCTTATCATTATGTCTAATTTATAAATCACCTTAAGAAATTTTTAAAAATTCAGAGTAGAAATACATTCTATAATAGTTGAATAAATACGCAACTCACATGAAGCACTGGTAATAAAAATAGATTCCTATGAAAATAAATAGCTGTTTTAAAAAGTTTAACTAGAGAAGACCAGCACTGAAGCCCTTAAATAATCCATTTGCCAGATTGATTAGAGACCACCACAAATTTTATCTTGGTTTCATAGCTCCAGGTTAATTTCTTTCAGTTACCAGTTCATCTCAGATCAATCATTGCTCTGGGTAGGTCAGAGCTGTCTGGAAAAGAGAAATTCTGCCTCATAGTTTCAGCACTATGCTTCCTCAGGCTACACAGATTATGGCCTAGCAATGCATCAAGGTTGCAACATTATTTACAATTGTGAAAATCTGGAGGAGGTGGCAAATAACTTTGAAGGTGAGACATTATTACTTTAAAGTGAGTAAAATCATCTGGATGGGTCAGACAAGGGCCAAGGGTTGACATTTCTATCCAAATTCCCAATGATGTCTACACTGCTGTTCTGAGGACCACATTTTAAATGGAAAGTAGTTAGAAATCCCTGGGCTTTCCAGAAAATTGCTCTGATTTCCTGCAAGAAATTTTTATTTTCTTAACTTTTGCTATGGATCATGTACAAATATTGCCAGTCCTCTCAGGTTTTTAATTCTTATGATCCCTTATATGCAACTTGATTTCTATTGCTTTGATTACAAAAAGTTGCTTTTAGTTGTTTCTCAAATAGCCAAGTCACCCTGAATGAATTGATCCAAACTTCTTTCCCATTGAAATATCTTTGTGAGGCTTTCTAGAGAGAAAAAAAAAAATTCCTTTCTTAAGGCACTCTCTATTTTATTTCTTTTTCCTATTTAAAATTCTAATTCAAAATAGTTTGCATTATATAAAGAGAACATTTTGTTGATTCTTACACAGAAACGAAATGACTACACATAGAGATGCACGTTCTTTACAATAGGCAGGCTGATTTCTCTCTACTTGTATGGTTCTTGTCTGTCTTATACGCATGGAAAGTTTTTACTTTATTCCTCATTTTAAAAGTTAATGATTGAGTGGATGCCTATGCAATGAGACAAATGGTAGATCCCTAATGAAAACAAAGTCTTTGTCTATTGAACTGCTTTTTGGCTGATAAAGGGTTAATGAGTTAAAGCAAAATGATTAGATATAGTAAATATACCATCGCAAGAACCTGGGTCTACTATATGCTATCTTGAAAGAAGGAATGGTCTGTTCATACAGTCTCTAAGGTAAGTTTTGTGCAGCATATTTAGCTTTCTGTATGCCTTTGTGAATTCGTTATAGAAATCCTGGCTGTCTATCAGTAAGAGAATTACATCTTGAACATAACTGGATTAAATGGATCTGTGATACACTCCACATGAATACTGCAGAGCTCTCTTGAATGATTTATTGGTACCCTCACCCTTTACAATAAGAATAAAAATGCTGCTGAAAGATCTGTTAGATTAGTATTTATTAACTACTTTTTAATTTTTTAAGTATAGGTTCCTTTTGCCCCCAGGGCTTACAAATGCAAAGAATAAGAAATATTTTCAGGTCCCTGGGAAAGACTATGTGCTTATAAATTGTGCATTTCTTTAAGCTTATGAAACTCTGAATGTAAATATCTTAATATATTGTCTTTTTTTTTTTAACAAAGCTGCTGTTTTTGTGGACTCTGGACTATACATCCACGAGTCTGAGGCAGAAGGCACAATTTCGTGATATTCTGCTCAAGTTCTAGTTGAAAGAAGGAAAGCAATAATAAAGGGCAGGTAGAGGAAGAACCACATACTGAGAATGGCTAGATAAGCTTCTAGGGGAAATATTTTAAGCAAATGGTACCCAAGACAGGTTATATGTTTATTTATGGGACAAATTTCTACATCTTCCATTATGCTCTGAAGTGAAAGAATGCTGATCATGCTTCAGTCCCTGGAACTATATGCATTTAAATTAAAAATATAGAAAAGTACAGTATACACTGAGGTGGGATCTATTGACTGTGTCAGCAATAGTAGCATTTTCATTTTTCCTTTTGTAATAGAAGTCATTGTGTGTGTTCGGGATGGATTCTTGGTCTTTATTAATCTCAGCCATGAAAGCATCTGAGATTTTAAAAGCTATTGATTTTTTTAAGAGACTGTAGTTCTGTTCTGTGGTATCCTCAACTTCTATTTCAAATCTGTCATAAACGGGTCTTCACTGCAGATGGTCCAGCACTTGGTGATGCATTTTCGGTACCTTCTTTATTCCGTTTTGAAAATTTTGGATACTTGTTTAATTTTAAACAATAAAAATCATTTTGCTTTGATTGATGATCTTTCTTTCCCCATTCTCTTTCTTAGGACAGTTTGATAAGCAAGCCTTCAACTGTGACAATTAAGATTGCAAAATGGACACTTTCCAGAAGGTTTTTATGTTTTTATTCTCTGGAAGCCTCCTAAGTAGTCTATTTTCCCTCCTAGTCACTTTTAAATTTTCACTTGTCTTTGACTCTTACTGCTTTCTCTCCTGGAGGAAGGCATCTGAACCTCTGTTGGCCCCTAGATTGAACTGTTTAAGCTTCTTCAAGTTAACTATTAAGTTAGGGTATTAAGGTCAATACAAAGTAAATCTTGAAACAAAATGGATTTTCCCCCATCACTCTATGATATTACTTTATTTTACATCATGGCATTATAGGGAAAAACACAAAATGTAATGAATGGTAAATATATCATTTAGTAAAACCTATTAAAACTTTGTTTGCATTCATGATGATTTAAAAGTCTCTGCCTTGAGTAGCAAATGGCACTCACTACAGGAATACAAAGCAAAAGATGACAATAAAAAATCCTTCCTGAGATGGAGAACTCATTTGCTTTCTTTTTCTGTTATGTAGCTTGGGATTAAGAGAATTCCATACATCACTATAATTTTCTCTCATAACTATTCAACTGAGAAAACCATGGGGCAATGCATCCTTACAATCACTTAGTAAGAGTATTACAGGAACACGGGCAAATATAAACATGTTAAAATTAATTTTATCGTGTCCACAGGTATAATTGTGGCACAGAACTTTATACTACATTTAAAGGCCAGGATATAGAGTCACAAAAACTCCCAGAGAACGAGTCTATGCAAAGATCTAAACTCTGTACTTGGACTTGCAGGGAGAGTGAAAGAGCAGAGTGTACTTGTTAGTTAAATCACTTAAAACTTGGCATCAGTACACATTTTCTTTTTTCTTTCACACTATGTAGCTTAAGATAATAAAGGCATTTTATACCTTTTGCAATTTATGTATGCACTGGCAAGCTTTGTAATTCTACACCTAACTGTTTTAGAAATGTTGGTCAGCTTGTTCCTACTGTGCTAAATATAAAACAAAATGGCTTTAAGAGGATGAGTGCTTCAAACAAACTCCTACCTTATTGTTTGAAAAAAAGTAATAGTTTATCTATGGAAAAAATGATATTATACTTAAGAAAATAATTTATACCACATCACCAGATTAATTGCATTTTGGATGCTAAAAGATATTCTGAATTTTATCTTTGAAAGTTTATAACTAGAAAAAATTAAAGACTACAATACAAAATATACTTTATAGAGATTTTGCTATAAGGTTTGATTTATAAAAAAAGTGGATCTGTGTATTATATATTATTCAAGGCTACTTTTCAAATATTTATTTCAAATAAAATAATACTTTGAATATTTTGAAAAGTTTGAGATTGTTTTAGAAAATAAAACTTTCATGAATTTTACCACAAAGATACAAAGGCTATTTAAATTTTTGAGTTTTCCATTCCAATAATTTTAAGCAAGTATAGATATATATAGTCGCTTATATTGAGTTATAAAATTTGTACTGTTTTTTAAACTTAATATTATGATATATTCACTTCTCTAAATTTCTACTGGAGCTTTTTATCCTATCATTTCAAAGGTCATAATGAATATTTTATTATATGACTGTTTTCTTTAAAGGTACATATTAAAGTTAGTCAGCTTCTCTGGTTGGCTCAGACAGTAAAGAATCCTCCTGCAATGCTGGAGACCTGGGTTTGATCCCTGGGTTGGGAAGATCCTCTGGAGAAGGAAATGGCAATCCACTCCAGTATTCTCGCTTAGAGAATCCCTATGGAAAGAAGAGCCTGGCGGGATACAGTCCATTGGATCGCAGGGTTCAACCGAGCGACTAAGCACAGCACATTAAAGCTATTAATAACTGAATTAACCTCTCAAAATCAGAAAAAAATGTTTAAGATCACTTGTTTAACAGTCACTATAATCCAAAATTGTATATATATTAATTATATATATATATACACACACATATATATATACACACACACACGCTTCATTAAATATTTATGAAAAGACCAAGTGATTGTGGTTGAGGTAAGAAGTTGGTGAGATATTTGGTACATTTGGTTAGAGAATTACCTTACACTATATACATACATATATATATATATATATATATATATACATACACACACATATGTAGCAAGGAGATCCAACCAGTCCATCCTAAAGGAGATCAGTCGTGGGTGTTCATTGGAAGGACTGACGCTAAAGCTGAAACTCCAATACCTTTGTCCACCTCATGTGAAGAGCTGACTCATTGGAAAAGACCCTGATGCTGGGAGGGATTGGGGAGCAGGAGGAGAAGGGGATGACAGAAGATGAGATGGCTGGATGGCATCTCCAACTCGATGGACATGAGTTTGAGTAAACTCTGGGAGTTGGTGATGGACAGGGAGGCCTGTGATTCATGGGGTCGCAAAGAGTCGGACACAACTGAGTGACTGAACTGAACTGAACTAAACTGAACACATATATGTATATCATATATACTATTTGACTTTTAAAAATTCACACACAGATGGATATTAATGATTTAATCCAAAAATGCATTCATATGCTTGAAAATCAACTAACAGTATTTTCTGTAATGGTAATTAGGAGACTTTTATCCAAACACTTGACCATGGTAGGAGCTCAAATACTGTTTGTTAAAAACTATAGAATAAATAAATTCATTTTACAAAGTTTAACTTAGATTCCGATATATTAAAGTCTGTTTGCTGCCAATAAACTGATTATACTAGCTATTTTACTTTCAATGAGCTATGCAACAATAGATAAAAATATAGAAAAAATAGATAAAAATTGGATTTTTAATTCAAAGATTAAAAAATGTCTTCTTCCCTCTCTTCCTCAAGCTCTCCTTTCCCACTTTGTAATCCTCTGCTTTGAAGGACAAAATACAAAGGATCTTTGCTCAAGATGTTAAGAATCAGACATAGTGACTACAATAAAACTAGAAGGTGGGAGATAGCTTAAGAAGAAGAGCTGTGTGTTATGAAAATTCCTCAGCATGAAGTTTTAAATAACAAGGAAGGATTTGAACAAGACCCAATGGATAAGAGTGAAATTACTGACAGGACATATACTGCCAAAGAAATTATTTGAGAATTTTTGAGAATACAACTTCATGAAGACATGAGTGAGTGATTTGTTGTTGCTGTGTAACTGCTCAGTTGTGTCCGACTCTGCAACCCCACGACTGTAGCCCGCCATGCCCTTGAGTCCATGGAATTTTCCAGACAAGAATACTGGTATGGGTTGCTATTTCCTTTCCATGGGATTTTCCAAAAGTAGAGATGGAAACTCAGTTTCCCACATGCCACCAGGGAAGCCGAGTGATAAAGGAAGATAATTCAGTGAAGTAATCGAAGGCCTAATAAATGCTATTTTTCTTAATTTGAATTAGGAGGTTTTAATTATTCCATAGTCAATAAAGCAGAAATAGATGTTTTTCTGGAACTCTCTTGCTTTTTCCATGATCCAGCGGATGTTGGCAATTTGATCTCTGGTTCCTCTGCCTTTTCTAAAACCAGCTTGAACATCAGGGAGTTCACGGTTCACATATTGCTGAAGTCTGGCTTGGAGAATTTTGAGCATTACTTTACTAGCATGTGAGATGAGTGCAATTGTGCGGTAGTTGGAGCATTCTTTGGCATTGCCTTTCTTTGGAATTGGGATGAAAACTGACCTTTTCCAGTCCTGTGGCCACTGCTGAGTTTTCCAGATTTGCTGGCATATTGAGTGCAGCACTTTCACAGCATCATCTTTCAGGATTTGAAACAGCTCAACTGGAATTCCATCACCTCCACTAGCTTTGTTCGTAGTGATGCTTTCTAAGGCCCACTTGACTTCACATTCCAAGATGTCTGGCTCTAGATTAGTCAACACATCATCATGATT
>SJXQ01003443.1:98349-127004 GCA_006408695.1 Aepyceros melampus
CGCCAGTGCGCCTGCCAACCATCGTCCCAGCCAGAGTGCCCGCCAGTGCGCCTGCCAGTCGGGTGCCAGCCAGAG
Source organism: Aepyceros melampus (assembly GCA_006408695.1). Taxonomy (NCBI): domain Eukaryota; kingdom Metazoa; phylum Chordata; class Mammalia; order Artiodactyla; family Bovidae; genus Aepyceros; species Aepyceros melampus. The sequence goes on from SJXQ01003443.1 coordinate 98,425, forward strand.
TGACCGCCAGTGCGCCTGTCAGTCGGGTGCCAGCCAGCGTGCCAGTTAATGCGCCCGGAAGTGCACCTGCCAACCAGCGTGCCAGCCCTTGTGCCCACCAGTGCGCCTGGCAGTCGGGTGACAGCCAGCATGCCCGCCAGTGCACCTGGTAGTGCACCTGCCATCCGGTGTGCCATGTGGCGTGCCAGGCAGTGTGCCCGCCAGTGCGCCCGCCAGTGCGACTGCCATCTGGCGTGCCAGGCAGTGTGCCCGCCAGTGCACCTGCCAGTCGGGTGCCATCCAGCGTGTCAGCCAGTGTGCCCATCAGTGCACCTGCCATCTGGAGTGCCAGGCAATGTGCCCGCCAGTGTGCCTGGCAGTCGGGTGCCAGCCAGCGTGCCTGCCAGTGTGCCTGCCAGTCGGGTACCAGCCAGCGTGCTCACCAGTGGGCCCACCAGTGCGCCTTCCATCCGGCGTGCCAGGCAGTGTGCCCGCCAGTTCGCCTGAAAGTCGGGGGCCAACCAGCGTGCCAGCCAGTTTGCCCGTCAGTGCGCCTGCCATCCGGCATGCCAGGCAGTGTGNGTCAAGGCTGTATATTGTCACCCTGCTTATTTAACTTATATGCAGAGTACATCATGAGAAATGCTGGACTGGAAGAAACACAAGCTGGAATCAAGATTGCTGGGAGAAATATCAATAATCTCAGATATGCAGATGACACCACCCTTATGGCAGAAAGTGAAGAGGAGCTAAAAAGCCTCTTGTTGAAAGTGAAAGAGGAGAGTGGAAAAGTTGGCTTGAAGCTCAACATTCAGAAAACGAAGATCATGGCATCTGGCCCCATCACTTCATGGGAAATAGATGGGGAAACAGTAGAAACAGTGTCAGACTTTGTTTTTTTGGGCTCCAAAATCACTGCAGATGGTGACTGCAGCCATGAAATTAAAAGGCGCTTACTCCTTGGAAGAAAAGCTATGACCAACCTAGATAGTATATTCAAAAGCAGAGACATTACTTTGCCGACTAAGGTCCGTCTAGTCAAGGCTATGGTTTTTCCTGTGGTCATGTATGGATGTGAGAGTTGGACTGTGAAGAAGGCTGAGCGCAGAAGAATTGATGCTTTTGAACTGTGGTGTTGGAGAAGACTCTTGAGAGTCCCTTGGACTGCAAGGAGATCCAACCAGTCCATTCTGAAGGAGATCAACCCTGGGATTTCTTTGGAAGGAATGATGCTCAAACTGAAGCTCCAGTACTTTGGGCACCTTATGCGAAGAGTTGACTCATTGGAAAAGACCCTGATGCTGGGAGTGATTGGGGGCAGGAGGAGAAAGGGACGACCGAGGATGAGATGGCTGGATGGCATCACAGACTCAATGGACGTGAGTCTGAGTGAACTCCGGGAGTTGGTGATGGACAGGGAGGCCTGGCGTACTGCGATTCATGGGGTTGCAAAGAGTCGGACACGACTGCGCGACTGAACTGAACTGAATTATTCCATCCTAAGAAGCATAATTTCCCTAACATTTCCTTTGGAAGAATTTCAATATACAGCAAAGTAAATACTGGAAGCAAAGAATACAATAAGCATTCATATAACAACTATACCCAACCTATTATTACATTTGCTTGATCACATATGTGCCATCTATCCATTTCTAAGGTGCAAATTTAAGAAATAAGTTTTGTATTTTTATGAAATTGGATCACATTTCACAACCAACTACCAACATATATCTTAAATATGATAGTGCTGCTTTTCTTTCAAGGATTGTTTCTAACTTGGTGATAACTCCAAAAATCAAAGATATTTTATAGTTGAGAAAATATAGTCATAGTTTTGACAAAAAGATGAATTACAATTCAGTCTTCCTATTAAGTTTTTTTAAAAAGAGATAGTTCACATTATTTAAATATTTGAAGTCAACTTTAAGTAAGATATCAAGACTGAAGCTCATCATTCTAGTATAAAAACATGAATCATGATTGAATTATAGAAGATAGACTTTTATGGCATATCATGAGTGGAACAAAGATTATAGGAAAAATTTGAAGCATTAAATGTCAGGAACAGTATTTTCTGAGAAGTTATTAAGAGGCTGACATCATTCTCTCTTAATTTAGATCAGATAATCCTTTCCAATCACTTTTTCCTTTGAATATTGATGAACCCAACCATCATCTCGTTCTTACTTCAGTTATCTGTGTTCATCTGTATTCCGAATTCTTAGAAACAAAGAATATAAGAATAGAATTTATGTGCTCAGTCTCTTTTGAGTCTTCTTCCCTTATCCTTTGTTTTTTCACTCCATACCATCTTCAAGAGTAAAAAGAGTATGTTGTTTTTGTCTTAAGTAAAACCTAGAGAGAACGGACTATGAAAAGATAGAATCTTCTTGTAACCTATTTATTAACAACTCTTTTTAAGGAATGACTATTGTTAAATAAATTGACTATAGCTATAAAGTAAGTGCCTGTACAATCTTAGAAAAATACAAGAAAAATGCAAAAGGAGAGAACTTTAAAAAAACTGTGATTTGGAATTTGTGTTTTAGTACTCAGTTGTTTGAAATTAAGTAATCAGCCTTTTCATGTAATTATTTCTTCCCATATCCCTTCCCACACAAAAGTACTAAATTAAAAAAAAAATCTTCTAAAATGTGTGGGAAATGTTTCTGCTTTGTGAAATAGTGAATTGAATGGTAACTTACTAAATATTTAGCTGAAGTATCATCTTTTTGTATTCACTGTACTGCAAAATAAAAAATAGTATTTTTTTTCCTCCCAGAAACTGTTTGTTACTCTGCAGAATGAATGGTTCTTGAGCTTTTTGTTGTTGTTTTTTCACAGTACACAGTTGTTGTTATGTTCCTGTCCTAAAAATCTGTCTCTTTCTTTCTTCTTGTCAGAAACCCTGTTACCAGGATCTTTTTATCTTATTTACTGTGGTTATAAAGGAAAAAAATTGAGATCAGGGTATGAGCTGGTTGCAAAATACGAAAAAGTACTCCAAGGGTTTGAGAGTTTTTAAAGAATGAATTACACAGGCACTAGCACTAGAATATGAACTTTCCAAATCTATTTTTTAAATATTCAAAGACTTAAGAAGTCCATATTTTAACTATGTTCCAAATAGCTAATATGTTCCAAATTTTAAGTAAGCTAACTCAAAATTCGGATGTTAGTGAATATTATAAATACATTTATAGATTTTAAATGTGTTTTCAAAGTACACTGAATGTCAGATTGCCCTCATTTGTAATTTGCTTTAAATTATAAATTTAACCATCATACTTAATACATACTGATTACCTCCAATGGGCCAGGCACTATTTTAATTGCTTTATATATATTAACATGTTTTTTTCACAACAGACCAATGAATGGGCACATTTCATAGATGAACAAATGAAGGTTGGAAGAGATGAGACAACTTGCTGAAGAAGACTCTCCACTTAAGCTCTGTCAGTCTGGATCCAGAATCTACATGCTTAACCACTCCACTATATCATGCGTATGTATGTTCATCTAATATATGTTCCCTTAAGAACAAAACCTACGTTTAGTGGAAAAAAAAAAAAGTATACATAAATAGAAAAAAGTGTAAATTATGATCAGAATTTTACCACACATAGGAAAATAAGCTACTTTTGGTATATTTTCCTATTTTAAAATGTTTTATAAACAAAGCTCTAACTATGTTTGAGATTTATTATATATCCTTTATTCAATTTAATATTGCATCTTAAAATCATTTCTAATCTATTATGCAGTTCTTCTGATTAATATTTTTCAATGACTGAATAACATGCCACCAACTGCTTATATACTGGTCTTATTTTCAACCAAAAGTAATAAAGAATGATAGCTAAAGCTAGTATGAATAAGCGTGATAGAATATCTACAATCTGCCTCTTTTAATTGTTACTTTTTTTGAATGAACTTCCTCGTGGCCCAATGATCTAAATAAAATTTTAGTAAAATAACATTAGGATGTGTATAAAAAAGGAAGAATGGGCAGTCATATCAAGAAAGTATGGAGAATACATGTATACATCTTATATCAAAGTGTATTTTGCCTCATTGGAAAACCTCCTAATTGAACATTCTTTTTAAACTTGTTTGATGTTTTCACTTTATATAAAGAGGCAAGCACAAAAGTATAATTTGAATAATGAAATTGATTTCTTAGGCTCTCATTTTAACACCCATAACCAATTAATAATAACACTGTATCTATTGTACATTTACAATGTACATTCAGTATCAGTCTTATGCCTAAATTCCTTATGTTAGAACCCTCTATTGTTCTCTGATATGAACAAATTGGGTGGCAGAAATGTCCTTAAATTTGATTAAATAATTCAAGGTAGGCTTCTATAATATAAGTATCTCTCTTTTCCCCAGTTATAAATAAATATACAATGCATGGCTTTCTCTGATGCCACCAATGTGGAGCAATACAGACTTTTTCTTGTCCAGTTGAAAGCTCACAGTTGAGTACACAGCAGAGAGGTGCAGCCCACCCATTGATGAAACAATCTTCAATCTCAGCCAACTGCCCGAGAGAGCAACCAGATTTCTGACAAATATTCTCTACCAGAATGATAGAAAAGGGCTAATTCATTCTGTCTCTTATGACTGAGCACCTCCATCCCATCGGCTCTATGTTTTGAATGTAGGCCTTGGTGCAATGGTTGTTTGGATAGAAATTATGATAGCAGAGTAGAAAGAATCAGATGTAATATAAGAGATCACGCACAGTCTTTAGCCATGTTTATTAGTATTGCAATCTGACAGATAAGAAGGAGGAGAAAAATACATTTACATTTATACTGTTACACATGCACACACATATCATGGGTTTTGCTTCACTAAAATAATAAAGAAAAGTAGTCTGCATTTACAGAAATACAGTTAATATTAAAGCAAGTGTTCTTTAGATTTGGAGGTGGGGAAGGATTATGCAAGATACTCTCAGAGTAGCAAGTTGCAAAGTATGACTGAAATAAAATTTCTCTTAAAATAACATATCCAATGTTGCTTCTAATGTAAAACAGCAGTAAATAAATTGCCAGTCCATTTCTTTTTCAGTTGGTGCTCAGTCACTCAGTCATGTCTGACTCTTTGCAACCCCATGGATTGTAGTCTGACAGGCTCCCCTGTCCATGGAATTTCCCAGGCAGGAAGATTGGTGTGGGCTGACATTTCTTTCTCAAGGGGATCTTCTTGACCTAAGGGCCAAACCTGCATTTCATGTGTCTCCTGCATTAGCAGGTGGACTCTTTACCTCTGTGCACCTGGGAAGCCCCCTTTTCAGTGACTATAAAGCAAAATAGGGAAAGTAATTTCTATCCTTAATATTAAATTATGAAAAAAGAACCAGGATCTCGAAGATTGGATAATAACTTTAATGTTACATAAGTAGGAAGTGGTAGGCAGGATTTAAGTTTTAATCTTTCTTCTAACTTTAAAGAGTAAGCTCTTTCTATTAGCCGATTACCATTTTTTTTGTTTGTTTTTGTTTTTGAAATGTCTATACGCTTTTTGTGAGGAAGAATCCTATATATGTTAATGCATGACTAGGATAACATAATTGAAACCACATAGAATTTTAGTGTTTTAAGAGCCTTCAGAAATGATATAGTCTAAATTTCTGCCCAGAACCCTTCAGATGGACAACAATTTACTATTAATGTTTGTAAACATATGCTATTGGACACCTCTGCTTTCTTCAATGAGTAGACTGTGCTGACTCCAGAACATAACACAATGGACTGTTTGAAAACTTTTCTCCAAAAAGGAGACTTAACATGTATGCTTGTCACCCTCTTGCAACATTACATGTTATAAATAAATTAGCAAAATGAACAGTCTTCCATTTGCTGCTCTCCTTGGAAAGCTTACTAAGTGGTAACTTTTTTCTAACAATACAATGAATCCATCATATAAATTAGATTTTTAAAATATTCTACTTAAGGTTTTAGCAGTACTGAGTATTTTTCATTTGTAGGCAAAAGGCTATACAACATATGTAGATGTTTGTTTGATTTTGTTCCTCCATCACTGACCCCTCATGGATTCACTTTAGAATTAACTTTGTTATTCAGCAGAAAGCAACTACACATCTGTGAGATGGTTTTGCCTTTTGTTCCTACTAGAGACCAAATTTTTGATATTTTGAGCTACATTAAAATGTGCCTTCCTTGCCTGATTACTGTGAACCAAAAATTTGAACAATGAAGCTAAAGATCTAAATATGCCAACTTTGTTCATGTTATTTGACTATTTTCTGAGCATTTGCTACTGTCTATAGAGTTATTTCACTTTGACTTTTCACTTTCATGCATTTCTGACCCCTCATGGATTCACTTTAGAATTAACTTTGTTATTCAGCAGAAAGCAACTACACATCTGTGAGATGGTTTTGCCTTTTGTTCCTACTAGAGACCAAATTTTTGATATTTTGAGCTACATTAAAATGTGCCTTCCTTGCCTGATTACTGTGAACCAAAAATTTGAACAATGAAGCTAAAGATCTAAATATGCCAACTTTGTTCATGTTATTTGACTATTTTCTGAGCATTTGCTACTGTCTATAGAGTTATTTCACTTTGACTTTTCACTTTCATGCATTGGAGAAGGAAATGGCAACCCACTCCAGTGTTCTTGCCTGGAGAATCCCAGGGACGGGGGAGCCTGGTGGGCTGCCGTCTATGGGGTCTCACAGAGTCGGACATGACTGAAGCGACTTAGGAGCAGCAGCAGCAGCATAGAGTTGCTTTATATTTCTTACTCTAGCATCACAACTTTAGCAAGTAAACTGCTTCCCTTAAATAAAACAAGTTTCACTTAAAAACCAATTTAGTGAAGCTATTTCACAGATTTTAATGACGTAGTAATGTAAAATTAGGGTATCTAAGTTGACGCATTTCGATCTTAATCGAGCAACACTTTCAAAGTAGAGAAATGCTCCATTTCCTCCCACAATATATTCTCTGTAATCTCATCTTTAAAATGGGAATTTTTCTTAGAAAATAATGTATTTATTCACTGTAATTTATCACTTGAGGTGTCCATCAAAGAGCTGATTTAACACCAAATATACATATAAGATACACAAAAAATACATTTTGGGGGAATTTGTTTAAAATATGTAGTTGTGTGAACAAATTAGCTTCTATTAACAGCTGCAGAATATTCTGTAGGTTAATTATTCACAAGATGGACTGCTCAGAGTTGCTTTGGACAGGAGAAATTTGAATTATGTAGTTACCATTGTCAGTGATTTCCAAGAGTTTCAAATCATCTCAGCCTCCTGGACCAAGTGATGGTATTCTCTAGAAGCAGCTGTAGAACACAGGGAAATCATCTTGGTGCTCTGTGATGAACTAGAGGGGTGGTATAGGGGGGTGTGGGATAGGGGATCAGTGGGAGGGAGGCTCAAGAAGGAGGGTATACATGTATACTTTTGGCTGATTCACATTATTGTACAGCAGAAACCAACACAACATTGTAAAGCGAAGATCCTCCAGTTAAAAAGAAAAAACAAAAAAGAAAAGGAATGGAGGGTATAGAGATAGAATACATTAGCCTTCTCCTGTATCCAAAATGTACAGTCATCCAGATAGAGGAAATGTTATTGAAGAAATCTTCTAGTCTTACATGTTTGATTGTTTTGATTTAAAATATTCTGTGCCCTCTGTCAGCCTTCTTCCTGGTATTTTTTTTTTAGTGGGTAAGGTAAATAGCCTGAGCTAAGAAATGCCATGTCCCTCTCATAAAAATGGCACTCAGAGGTCTTTCCTTGTTGGGTAAGATCAGAACTACCCACTACAAAAGAAAGCTGTTAAAGGTACATTAGCACCAAACTGAGACTCTTTCATGGCTACCCTCAGAATTATGAAAGAGAAATGGGCAGAAATCATTTCCCCAAACATTTTCTATTGAGAGGAAAGTAATTCTAATGGCAGTTACATCAGTTTTTGATTAGCTGTGATCTCTGAAAAATTTTAAATATGTCATCTCTAATCCTCCCAAACCCTGCCAGGAAGGGACTACTGTTTGCATTACATACATGTAGAAATAAAGAATCAGCAATTTTAAATTGATTAGTTATGTTAAAGGCTAGGTGGATAAAGGGTAGGTGTGGGACTTGAACCTTGAATTTTGATCTCTCTGATTTCGCTGTTTGTTTCTTTTTTTCTCTACTACAGCATCTTTATTTTTGAGTCTTCAGAAACTTGTCTTGCAAAAATTACATACGAAGAGGAAACAAGGGCAAAACAAGCAAAGAATGTTATAGCTCTAATATGGAACCTTGGCAAGACCTTACTGAATGCAGTGATGAGTGCTGAATAAATGTTAAGCTTACTCACAAGTTCAGTGAATAGTTCTCCTGCATGTACTTTGCTGTTTTCAAAGAGGATGATTTAGATTTTGTGGTGCCTGAGGATTATACAAAAAATCTGGGGTAACTTCTTTAAGAAAAAGGAAAAAAAATGCAAACACTAATTTAGGCACTAAGTGAATATTTATTTAGAACTAGAAAGTAAAGCATACCAAATATTGAAACACTGGGGATTCAAATGCCTTCTTCTGGGATCTCTTTACTAGAAATACAAGCAAATGTTTCAAAAACTTTCCAGTAACTATCAGTATTTACATTGTGTGTCTGCTCAGTTACATCCAGCTATGCGATCCCATGGACTGCAGCCCCGCTCAGGCCCCTCTGTCCATGGAATTTCCAGACAAGAATACTGGAATGGGTTGCTATATCCTACTCCAGGGAGTGCTCACAGGGCCTATGCAAATAAGAGGTCCCGAATATTAACTTTCATTAGCATCATGTAAATTACAGTGAGTATGGATGATTCAAATGTATTTCAGTAATATTACAAGTTAATCCTTGTAATGAAACTTTAGGCTATCCACCTTAAATCCACAGTGGTTTTAGAAACGTGCACACATACACGTACATGGAACATTAACAGGCACTTGGGCACACACACACATATATATACATACACACATACACAAGCACTCGCATTTTATGGTCCCAGAGAAGGGAGGAACTAATTCTTAACTCTCCCTGGCAGCTTCAAGAAAAGTTTCATAGGGACAAGACAATTTAATTGTATTGGAAAGATGTATAGTAGTTTGTTAGGCAAAGAGAACATAGAGAAGCATTTCTAATCAAGATAAAAGCTTTGGCTGAACACAGTGGAACACTGTCTGGATCTTCTCTGACACATCCTGAATCCCTGGAATCAGATGGGAATCCAGACCCACTGTGAGTGTTCAGGAAACCTCATTGAAGTTTGAATAGAATGATGAGAAGAAAGTGAAGTTCTCTCTCTGTATGCCTACAAAGCAGCTAAACCAATAAAGGAAAATTGGGTCTAATGGCTAAAGAACTGAAGGAAATGGCAACCCACTCCAGTGTTCTTGCCTGGAGAATCCCAGGGACGGCAGAGCTAGGTGGGCTGCCATCTATGGGGTCGCACAGAGTCGGACACGACTGAAGTGACTTAGCAGTAGCAGTAAACTATTCTAAAATCTAGAATTACAATATGCCTGTGTCACTTCTAAGAAGAACAAAATTTATTTGGAAAAAATTTGTTTTCAAAATTTTAAAACATTTTGGTATATGTTTCACTGATTCAGTTTTGGAGACAAGGGATGATATATACTAGACAAATAACATGTTATATAATATAGATAATATAAATAATAATTTAATTAGGTTAGTAATTACAAGCTAACTGAATGATGGAGTGTGGGCAGAGATATGAAAAATAAAGTGCTGTTGCTTAGTTTAATCACTATCTCAGATGTTATTACACCCACAGTGATTCTTCAAAGAACAGTGTAAAGTGTATATACTTAGTATTAAATTAGCTATTTCCATGCATGATTTGATACTGATAAAGTTAATTAAAGCAATGAAATTAAGATATTATTGGCTTATTTTCAGTTGCATGGAGATATATCTAAATACTGATACACACAAGAATCAATAATCTACATATGGATTACTTCTGTGTCCTCTTTAGTTCCAACTGCAAAATATAAATATCCTAAAGTAAATTTTATGATATTTTAATACACAAATGCTTATGAGGTTTACTGGTAAAAACTGAAGGAAGAGTGATATTAATTTATGAAATGTCTACTCTTATGTGGCTCCATTCTGTCCTTAATTAGAATGTGTAATTCCTGGGCAGGTTACACTGCCAAGATGAATATCAGAAAAGAATTTTGATTCATTTTGTGACATTTTCAATCATGTCTGGCATTTATTTTAAAGGAGCACTTAATCAAAATTGTCTCTAATCTAGGGACTCTGATTATCATTTTAATTGATTTGCTATTTATTGATTGATTAAGAAACACAATCAACCAATTTTATGTTGTTTAAAATCATTATCTTCGTATAATAACTTAACTTAATAGTATGCTTCAGTAAAATAAATTATTGATTATTTCCTAAATTTCTCTAGATCTCAGGGCATGAAAATACACATTTTTAATTAATTTTTATTGGACTACAGTTTTTTTTTAAATGTGGTGTTAGTTTCTGCTCTACAGCGAAATGAGTCAGCTATATGTATACATACATCCCTTCTTTCTGGATTTAACTACAACGAGGTATCATCTCACACTGATCAGAATGGCCATCATCAAAAAATCTATAAACAATAACTGCTGGAGAGGATGTAAAGAAAAGGGAATCCTCCAGCACTGATGGTGGAAATGTAAATTTGTACGGCCACTGTGGAGAACAGTATGGAGGTTCCCTAAACAACTAAAAAATGGAAATATGCATTTTTCAAATACTGATGGAACTGCTTTTTTTCTCAGAAATATTAAAAATTAAGTTAAACTATTATAAAAACACTTTGAATATCACTCATATTTGGGATGAAATTTTATGGCAGATCCTATACTCTTCTGTCAAATAGCTCCTACAGCTCATCTATGGGTCATTAGCATCACTCTGAGAGACATCAAGGTAAATAAATCTTGCTCTGGTTCCATAGCATTAAATTCAAGACTGTACTTGGTTCAAGTGGGGGTAATCATAGAAAGGGCAAGAGTAATGGATGAGAAGTTTGTTTAGAATTGATCAAGGTTCCTAGTATACACTAGCTTTTTTTAAAATATAAATTTATTTATTTTACTTGAGGCTAATTACTTTACAATATTGTATTGGTTTTGCCATACATCAACATGAATCCGCCACGGGTTTGCACTTGTTCCCCATCCTGAACCCTCCTCCCACCTCCTTCCCCATACTATCCATCTGGGTCATCCCAGTGCACCAGCCCCGAGCATCCTGTATCATGCATCGAACCTGGACTGGCGATTCGTTTCACATATGATATTATACATGTTTCAATGCCATTCTCCGAAATCATCCCACCCTCTTCCTCTCCCACAGAGTCCAAAAGACTGATCTATACATCTGTGTCTCTTTTGCTATCTTGCATACAGAGTTATCATTACCACCTTTTAAAATTCCATATATATGCATTAATATACTGTATTGGTGTTTTTCTTTCTGGCTTACTTCACTGTGTATAATAGGCTCCAGCTTCATCCACCTCATTAGAACTGATTCAAATGTATTCTTTTTAATGGCTGAGTAATACTCCATTGTGTATATGTACCACAGCTTTCTTATCCATTCATCTGCTGATGGACATCTAGGTTGCTTCCATGTCCTGGCTATTATAAACAGTGCTGCAATGAACATTGGGGTACATGTGTCTCTTTCAATTCTGGTTTCCTTGGTGTGTATGCCCAGCAGTGGGATTGCTGGGTCATATACCAGTTCCATTTCCAGTTTTTTAAGGAATCTCCACACTGTTATCCATTGTGGCTGTACTAATTTGCATTCCCACCAACAGTGTAAGAGGGTTCCCTTTTTCCCACACCCTCTCCAGCATTTATTGCTTATAGACTTTTGGATCACAGCCATTCTGACTGCCATGAAATGGTACCTCATTGTGATTTTGATTTGCATTTCTCTGATAATGAGTGATGTTGAACATCTTTTCATGTGTTTGTTAGCCATCTGTATGTCTTCTTTGGAGAAATGTCTAGTTCTTTGGCCCATTTTTTTGATTGGGTCGTTTATTTTTCTGGAATTGAGCTGCAGGAGTTGCTTGTATATTTTTGAGATTAATTTTTTGTCAGTTGCTTCTTTGCTATTATTTTCTCCCATTCTGAAGACTGTCTTTTCACCTTGCTCATAGTTTCTTTTGTTGTGCAGAAGTTTTTAATTTCAATTAGCTTTTAAATTGTGCACTGTATAACCCTAAGATTGATCAGAAGCTCCTGGCTCAAGTATGGTGGCCATCAGCATATTTCTGGACAAGGCTGTGTCTCAGCCTCCTTGAACCTTGTTTTAAGGCTAAGTTGAAGGGAGAAGTTGTGCTTTCAGAAGATCCGCTGTGGTCCTTACTCAATAAGATCATCCTTGACTATATCCACTAGTGAGGCCTCAGTGAGGAAGCCCAGCAGCTTACACCTCATTTGTTATGGATAATGTGGCTGATTTCTCAGCTGTCAACTTGGACTGCAATGACTGAGCTTTATACTCTCTAGAAAAGTAAATCCGGTGTAATTTGCTAAAGTTAAATTCATATGTGATCCTGAATACTGTGACTTGCATTTTGTTTGAGACTTTTAATATGTTTTCAGCAAGAAAATAAGTAATACCTCTGAAAGTTCACTCATTTCACATTTTAATTGGTTATAAATATGAAAAATAGCTTTGAATTAAATATTTTCTTTTTCATGTCTATAATTTAAATTAATTTAAATTTAATTTAATTTAAATTAGTGTGAAATTATTAATCATAAGCAACACCTAAATCACAGAAGCTTAACAATAAGTACTAGCATGTAATCATCTTTGTCAATAGAAAATGGGTGATAATTGTGATTTGGAAAGTCTGTTTGATTCTCTTTCTCCTCCCCACCTCCCAGGATTTAAACAGAGCTTGTCTGAGGCAGTTATCACTTACTTCAATCCTCCTTTTGGAATCAAGTCTTTTATTTCAAGACACTCTCTACACTAAAGTCCAAATAACCTTATGTTACAAACATTCCCAGAAGAGTCCTGTTCCTGACTTTTTCACTGCCTTCAATTTGATTGACATTCTTTCTGTATATTGTATTGGTCTCTGCTTTTTGCTCTGTTGTTTGTGTGTGTGTTTAGTTCTCAGTCGTGTCCAACTTTTAGTAATCCCATGGACTGGAGCCTGCCAGGCTCCTATGTCCATGGAATTTTCCAGGCAAGAATACTGGAGTGGGTTGCAATTTCCTACTCCAGGGGATCTTCCCAACCTAGAGATGGAAGCCAAGTCTCTTATATCTCCTGCATTGATATATAGATTCTTCACCACTGTGCTACCTGGAAAGCCCCAAACTGATAATTGGTCTTTGCTTTTGTATTAGATGGGAACCAACAGATTATTGTGTCATTCCTGGCAATATTTACATTTTAAATTGGGATATTGTTAGTATTTTAAAATAGTGCTTCTCATTTTTTTTGCCTTTTTTTAACCTATAAAGGACCATTTTATTGTTTTCCCTGTAGATCATATGTTTTTGAAGACTTTGACTCTCATTTTGCATTTTTTTGTGGTAATAAGTAATTGAAATGGGCACTGTGATGACCAGACACGTGATTCAGTAAATGAGTCTGCTCCATCCATCACATCTCAAAAGTTCCAGTGATGCCACTAACAATTAATCTGCACTTCTGATTAGCATGAAATTAGGATTGCTATATGTTCAGCCAAATGTGAAGAAGTAAATTAAGGTTTTCATAAGGATTTCCAAAATGTTGGAAAAAAATCTTTCAGGCTCTACTGCTACCCATGTGGACTTCTAGAAGGAAGAGAACTGAAGCAGAGGATCAGTGTCTTGGTCCAAAGCAGTGATTTCAAGGTTTAGCATTTTTTACCAGTGAAGGAAATGATTTTAGGTAAATATTGTCAGCTCTAGGCTCAAATAGATATCCTCTTATTAAACACTCATTGCAATGCTATTCAGATATTCTAAAGTGACCACCCCCCAAGAACTCTGAACTCTATCTCTTAAGAGTTACTAAAATATATGCAGCATAAACTCTTAATCTTAATGAAATAAAATACTAAAATATGTAAACTTTGCATATAAACTTCATGATTGATTACATTGTTATTCAAATGGTATTAAAGGAATGCTCCCCTATATCCTAATATAATTCTATGTGGTTTTTGATTCAGGAAAAGAAAAAAGCACAAAGCATGACTTAAATATTTTCTAGTTCCATCTCTGACAATCTATGTTTCTTGAACTCATTAAATCTAAAATATTATTTTTATTGATTTGTTTTCTCTCGAGACTGATTAAATAGTTGAGCTACATGTTGTGCATAGTAATACCATACAAACAGAACTTAAGGAATTATTTAGGTAATGGAACCCTTTGATACAGATGAAATTCCACGTAAGAAGGTATGTTTCATTGAGAGTCACTCACTTTATTAAGAAGGGAATATTACACTTTTTACATGGGAGCAGCAGTATATCTTAATGTCTTCAATCTGAGTCATTTATGTCAAATACCCTGCACAGGTATGAACACTTAACAGTGGTAATGATTCACTCATCTATTCCCCAGTCACTCATAAACCATTAGCTTCTTCTTAGCTGCTCTGGCCATGAACTTATTTTGGACTCTTATGGTCAATTCCTTCAGTGGGTCTTCCCACACAATTGTTAGTAACCTATCACGTTATACTATGGTGGCCACACCAATACTTGTCTCTGTTATCCACAGTGTCTATTCTGTCTGTTCCTGTCATGGACTGAAAACACTGTGGGAAGCAATTAAATTGCTTTACCAATCTATCAGGTCTCAAATTTTGTATTGCCCAGTTATAACTTAGACCATATCACTGAACCACATCCTTTTATCATCAGTACCCTTAATATGTCCATCACTTTCATAGTTTTATTATTATAACTTGTCAACCTTTAACTCCTGAGCCTACATTTTCCAATCTTGATTTGAATGACCTGTTACATGGCAATCTTAGAACAAACTCTTCATCATCATGCCAAAGTTAGTTTTCTGCTGTCTTGCTCTAGTTCCTATATAACAACACCATCTTTCAGCTCATGGAAGATCAAAACCTCCTTCCGTCCCTTTCCCCAAAGACATAAAATCTCTCCTTGGGAATCGGGGTTCTCATATCCTACTTTCTGGTTAAACAGTTAGACAAGCCAATGAATTCTCTGACTCTCAAATTTCTCATTTGTGGAATAAAAAAGCAAGCAACTATCACTTAGTGCAACTGTGTTAAATACAATAAATACCAAAGTTTTTTCCTACATCAGACTTACTTTTCAACAATTCTCAGCTATATTTATCCTTTTTTGTAGCCAAGAAACACAACTGTATTCATTTCTTAGCAACCATGCTTCTCTTCCACTCATTTATTCATTCAGATCTCTTCCATGTGGAATGCCTTCTAATCTCTGCTTGTCTAAATTTTCTAGACTTCTAGGCCAAAAGCTATCTGCTGCTGCTAAGTCATTTCAGTTGTGTCCAACTCTGTGTGACCCCATAGATGGCAGCCCACGAGGCTCCCCCGTCCCCGGGATTCTCCAGGCAAGAACACTGGAGTGGGTTGCCATTTCCTTCTCCAATGCATGAAAGTGAAAAGTGAAAGTGAAGTCGCTCAGTCATGTCCGACTCTTAGCGACCCCATGGACTGCAGCCTACCAGGCTCCTCGGTCCATGGGATTTTCCAGGCAAGTTATTTAGACAGTTGTATAAGCAATGAGCTGCCCACACTCTCCCCCATGTGGTTCAGTTTCACACCTTCACGAGCTCTATCAACTCCTGCATGTGTGCTGAGTTCCTCCATCGTGTCCAACCCTGTGGACTGTAGCCTGCCAGGCTCCTCTGCCCATCTAATTTCCCAGGTAGGAATACTGGAATGGGTTGCCATTTCCTACTCCAGGGGATCTTCCTGACACAGGAATCAAACCCACGTTTCTTTTGCACTGCAGCATTGGCAGGCAGATTCTTTACCACGGCACCACTTGGGAAGTCCACTATCAACTCACTCGGTTGTATTCCTCCTTCATCTAACATTAAAATACCCATTTGCACCAGAAAATATATGTTTAGATAATATAAATTTTATTTTTCTTTTATACAGAAAAAAAGTGTACAAAACACATGCAGTTGAGCATCTTAGGGGCCTCATAGCCTCTTTCATGTACTGAATTATATAAAGAGAAAGTCTCATTAATTACATCTTCAAAATATCTCCCAGGGTATTCCCTTTCTCTTCATTCCCACTATCATCAGTTATCTGGTCGCTACAATAACTTTTTAACTTGTTTCCCTCATTCTGTCTCTTCCTCTCTAATATAACTTGTGCCCAGTTATCAGTTACATTACCAAAAGGCCATTTTAATCACATTAACTCTGGTTAAAAACTGCAGGACACACCTATATCCAAGGTAATCAAGTTATTAGGTACTGCTACAGGTAACATATGGCTTATTCTATGCCTTATGCCAAATTACACTTATTCTGACTTCAATATCATACAGCTTCTTCTGGATTTATAGAAAGATTAAACCCCATTTTTTATTCATTTCCAAAGCCTGTGCATGTCCATTGTCTGCTAATGAGGATTCCCTTCTGTGAAACTAAGTTATCCTCTTCATCTCTACCCCACAGTTTAGCACAGAATCACATACACACATATACACATATGTACAGCAGTAACTCTTTTCATCTCACCAACTCTTTTCTCTCAGTACCTGGCATATTACAGGTATCACTCCATTTCCACACACCTTAATGTGGTATGTACCTGCTGTTCAACAAAATGCTTTGCTTGATTTTTTTACATTAAAAATAAAAATTGCATTTAAACCCCATTTATTATTTTAGATAAACATCATGTTAAGAGTTTAAAATGAAGCAGAAATAAGGTTGTTTAAAGGTAATTCTATGGAATGCCCTGTAGTGATCCAAATAGGAAAGAAGTCCAAAAGGGAGGAGATATATGTATTTGTATGGCTGACTCATTTTGCTATACAGTGGAAACTAACACAACATTGTAAAGCACCTATGTGTACTAATATGCTAAGTTGCTTCAGTTGTGTTGACTCTTTGTGACCCTATGGACTGGAGCCCACCAGGCTCCTCCGCGCATAGGATTCTCCAGGCAAGAATACTGGAGTGGGTTGCAATGCCCTCCTCCAGAGGATCTTTCCCACTCAGGGATTGAATCTTATCTCTTATGCCTCCTGCATTGGCAGGTGGGTCCTTTTCTACTCGTGCCATCTGGCAAGCAACTATATTCCAACAAAAGCAATTAAAAAAAGAGAAAACACTCAAAAAAAAATGGAACTTGTGGCTAGGATCATTTCTTTAACAAATATAACTTCTTCAGGTCCACCAACATTTTCTAAATTAATATTTTAAAACAAACTTTAAAAGCCTGCAAATAAAGTCAGTCCAAGGTGAACATTTCTGATAAGTGAATAATGTTTTGCTAATTCTAAGTGCAAAAGAGACCTATCAGGTTCAAATCAAGAACATACACGGTTTAGCAAGGGGGTCCATAGAGGTTAGGATATCTAGCAGACTGAGCTCATGCTAGTGGGCTGGGACAGACTTGAAGCTTTCCAATAGATGTTTATGTATTTGATATGTTTTCATTTTCACTGTACTCACTACCTTATCCTCAAGAGAGGGCCCTAGGTGCTTAGGCAGAGCAGGCAGCTGCTATCTAGCAATCTGGAGAAGCACTGAATGGTCATCATATTCAGAAACTCTTTTCCCTCTCTGCTATTTTCATAGCACCTAAAATGTCAATTTCCAGTAGGGAAAGCAAGGAATCCCAGTTAAGATGCAAATTCACATGTAGCACTAGAAGACAAGACTCAAGGGGGAAAAAATGTACTCCAACTTCACCTACTTGCCAGTTCTGCCTCAGGCCAGCCTGCTGAGAGGAAATCCTGTAGAGCTTCAAAGTAAAGCACTAGGGTGAGCTTTTCCAGGGCTTTGTGTTCTGATTCTCAAGACAATTCTCTGTACTTGAACAGTCTACATTTACTTTCTTTAATATTTATGTCCTATTGAGCTTTTCCTCAAATGCCCCAAACTATTTTCTTCAAATAGATGAATTTGATTATACCATTTCTTAAAGGGTGTCTAAGTTTAGATATCTGGAGACACTGGCACAGAGTGTAATAGGTGACTTCGACTAGGCAACAGAGCTGGTCTGCACAGATACATCACAAATTTGCCCATGAAATTCCTCTAGAAGGACAGTGTGTGCCCATCAGAGCACAGGAGACCTGAGAATAATTGTTTTCATAGAACTCTACTCAGATCTGCCTACTTTAACCCAATGAAGACTTCATCTAACTCTGTAATGTCACTGAGAAGAAAAGTGACACTAACTTTCCATGTGGACTTTTAAACTGCATTTTCTAAACAAACACTGTTAAAAATCTCTTTGCTGATTTAAAATGGAAGAAAATCAGTTCTGGATATTGAATTTGTAATTATTGATCTACTGTTTCTGAATACTCAGAGGAAATAAAAGTACAGTTCAGACTGCCTCTATAGTCAGTAAAAATATGTCCCCTAGATATATTCTGCTACTGCTGCTAAGTCGCTTCAGTGGTATCCGACTCTGTGTGACCCCAGAGACAGCAGCCCACCAGGCTTCCCCATCTCTGGGATTCTCCAGTCAAGAACATTGGAGTGGGTTGCCATTTCCTTCTCCAATGCATGAAAGTGAAAAGTGAAAGTGAAGTCGCTCAGTCATGTCCGACTCCTAGCGACCCCATGGACTGCAGCCCACCATGGGATTTGCCAGGCAAGAGTACTGGAGTGGGTTGCCACTGCCTTCTAGTTTTACTAAATTCTCACTTGTAACAAGATTAATTTAATGGGGCTTGGAAGGTAGAAAGGTAAATTTATCAAATTCATTTCTCTCAGGAACAGAAGAAAAAAGGTCAAGATTTGCTAACTCTGATGACTTTAAACATAGTATCATTATTTACCTATTTTCCTTTGAGATTATGGTTTTGAATTTTTTTCCCCTTATCTGAAGGAGTTATGTTTGGCAGCTATCCATACTTTCAGGGCAACAGTGAAATATTTATAATGTTTATTAAGCAGAGAACTTAGGAATATAGGGAAGGAAAAAGATTTTTAGATTGTGTCAAATATTCTTTATGTTATTATTTTTATCACCAAGAGCATCACAATCTGAGAAAAACACATTAGCTTCAGGGAGTATATTTGAAGAACTTACTTGCTTCAACTTTTTCTCCTATCAAATACCAGACTAATCATTTGAAAGATTGTTGGTTCTGATTTTTTGAATATAGATCATAATTTTCAATATAAATAAGTCATTCACATATGAGGTCCTGCCAAAACACACTTTGCCCACAACAAGAACCAACTTAAGGTTAGCACTTAAAGAAAGAAGGTGTCATAGAGACATGATTTTACCTTATACAGTAGAAAACCTAAAGACAAGTAAAATTAAGAAATACACATGCAGATACACAAAGATTTGCTCCATAATCCATCTAAAAACTGTATTTAGATAGAACTGACATCATGGTCAACAGTGAAAAAACTAAATAAGAAAATAAACTTTTACAAAGTATATTCAACCTTGGAATAAGTTGACAGGTTGCTTACACAGATTTGAAGTAAATATCCTGTCAAATACAGTGTCTTAACATAACTTCCTTTTTTAATTTGTATCAGATTCTTCTAGAATATTTTAATTTTTAAAAGTCCATCATTTTCAACTTACTTTAGTTACTAGATCATCTGTTATAAATGAGGGGAACAGAAAAATAAGATAAAGAATAAACTGCTTCTGCAAATTTACATTAGTGAGACCTTGAATAATTAGACTAACAATCATTTGTATAGTGAAGTTGGCATTAAGTCTATTGTAATAACCCTTTTAAGATTTCAAAAATATCATTAAACTTTCCAGCTTTTCAAATTTGTTATAAAAATACACATTTACAAAGCCAAGTGTATTAGTTATTTTATGATGTGCAACAAATTATTCCCAAATTTCATGGCTTCAAACAATGATATTTCTTATCTCTTTGGCACTGCTTAGCTGGATCTTTTGACTCAGAGTCTCATCAAAGAGTCAGACACAACTGAAGTGACTTAGCACACACAGTATGCACATATGTTTGTTAAATTAGGATGGTGGATTAATACTCAGAAGTACTTTCGTTTTCTTCTTTCTAATCTCCCGTGTCTCAAGTTCCTGTTCATCAACGAATTAATCCAAAATATTTTACCCTACTAAATTCCAGCACTATATTAAGAATAAAGTATTGTCTTAATGCAGCTTTCAATATCTTTTTCATAGACTCTTTCCTTGTTTGTTTCTTCTTTATCCCTAAAATATCCAATTATTGGTACTTTATATTTGCTATTCCCTTTCCTCCCATTTTATTATTAAAGATTTCAAACTATAAAAAAGTTGAAAGACTAATAACTACTTATAAGCCCTTTTATTAAATTATCTATTAATATTTTTACCACATCCTCTGCCTTCATCTCTTTCTTCCTCTCTGTCTCCTTCTTTCTTTCCCTGTCTCTTTCTCATATACACACACATGTGTGCTTGTGCACACACAAATCATCATTTTTATATGCTGCTGCTGCTGCTAAGTCTATTCAATAATAAATTTTAGTACTTTTAAAATATACAAACCTCACAAGAATTTAATTTTATTTATTTTCCCACCTTTTGTGCAATTGTCATATATTTTACACTTACATGTGGAATAAAACCATATTGTTATTTTAAACAGACAGACATTTTAAGAAGAAATTTTTAAAAAGTTGATTGTCTCTTCTATTCTCCATCCCACCAATGTATCATTCTCCAGAGACCTCTGTTCTTTCCTGTAGGTCAAAGTTTCCACTGGTGTCATTTCCTTTAGCACCATAACTTTTTTTTTTCTTTTAGCATTTCTTGTAGTACAAGTCTGCCAATGAGGAATTCTATCAGTTGTCATTCATCCAAAAATATATTTAGTTAATCCTTTATTTCAGAGATGTTTTCACTGGATATAAAATCCAGGGTTCAACTTTTCTTTCCTTTCAACATGTTTGAGATGTCATTCCAACCTCATTCATACCTGGCTACGGTTCATTTTTTTTTTTTCCATGGAGTTGGTGATGGACAGGGAGGCCTGGCGTGCTGTGATGCATGGGGTTGCAAAGAGTTGGACACGACTGAGCGACTGAACTGAACTGAATGATATTTTATCTCCTTTGGCTGGTTTCAAAGTTTTCTCTTTAGCACTGAATTTAACAGTTTGACTAGGATCTATCTGAATGAGGTTCTCTTTCTGTTTACTCTACTATTGATGAAAATTCTTTAATCCATAACTTGATATTTTAAAACAAATTTGGTAAGCATTCAACTAGTATTTCTTCAAAAAATTTTCTCCATTTTTTCTCTCTACTCTTTTTGGGATTCATATCACATGTAACATAGATTACTTGACATTGTCTCTCAAAACATTGAGATTCTTCACTTTTTTTTCAAGTTTGCCCTGTTTTCTTTGGATTAAGTACTTTCTATTGGTCCATCGTCAAGTTCAGTAATCTTTTCTTTTGCATTCTACAGTTTCATTTTAAGGCCATGGTTGATTTTTAAAATTTAAGATATTCTAATTGTTAGCTCTAAAATTTTCATTTGGTGCACTTTTGTAGTTTCTGCTTCTCTGCTGATATTTCTCCACATATTTATTTATTGTGAACACCTTTTCTTTTAAATCACTAAATATATTTATAATAATGGCTTTAAAGTCATTTTCTACTAGTTCCAAAATATGAATCGCTCAAGGTCTGTTTCTGTTAACCGTCATTTTGTTAATTATGAGTCATACTTTTCTGACTCCTCATATGTCTAACATATTTTAAATATTTTATATTAAACATTAGAGATGATGTTGCTGGGAGTTTAAATTATATTTGTCAACATAAAAATTTTTGAACTTTGCTTTTTTTGATTCACAGTATTTATGTTTATGTATATAAATACATATATAGTAATATATATTTTAATTCTTTTTATTTTTTATTTTCCTCTTTTTTTATTGATCTGGATAGTCAGCGGCTTGTTTAGTTTATTAATGTGTCAAAATGTCAACATGGGATGTGTTTACTATCTCTTCCTTTTTTCTGGTTTATACTTAATTAACTTCAGTTTTTTTCTTCATTATTTACTTCTTTGTGAGGTGAGGTGAGGTGAGGTGAAGTCGCTCAGTCCTGTCCGACTCTTTGCGACCCCGTGGACTGTAACCTACTAGGCTTCTCCGTCCATGGATTCTCCAGGCAAGAATACTGGGGTGAATGGCCATTTCCTTCTCCAGGGGATCTTCCCAACCCAGGGATCGAACCCAGGTCTCCTGCATTGGAGGCAGATACTTTAACCTCTGAGCCACCAGGGCAGCCCCTTACTTCTTTGCAGTGCTTTTATTTTTATTTGCTGTATTTCTGGGTTGAGAAATTAACTCATTTATATTATTCTTTCATATTTATTGATATAAATATTTAAGATTATGATATTTTCTGTTATCATCGATCTATTTGTATCACACAGATTTGAATATATGGAGTTTTATATTAATTTTTGGAAATTCTGAAATTAGGATTTGTGTGTTCCTTTTTCCTCAGGATTTGTTTAATAGATAATTCTGATATTTCCAGGTTGAAAATGTTTTTAAATTAATATCTAGTTTTGTTATGTATTGATACAAACATGCTAGTATTATTAAAACATTATAACATACTAAGACCTTCTTTATAACTTAGTATAATGGTCAACTTTTATGAATGTTTCAAGAATACCTGATAAAAATGTACATTTTCTATTTTCATGATGTATATTTCAATATACATTTATAGTATCTACCTTACGGGAGTTGGTGATGGACAAGGAGGCTGGGCGTGCTGCAACTCAAGGGGTCACAAATAGTCAGACATGACTGAGCGACTGAACTGAACCTTACTAATTATGTTATTTAGTTCTTCTGCATCTGCAGTAAATCCCCTACATACAAATCTTCAAGTTGCAAACTTTCAAAGATGCAAACATGTAGTCCACCAATGTCAGGCATGAGTGAAATTTCAGCTTGCCCTCTGTCTCCCATTGCTGATGATCCTTCAACTCTACCATCTCCTACCTCCTCTCCCTCCTCCAATCAATAACTCTTCTTGCCTGTTCACTTGATGCCAGTACCTCTATGCCAGCTGTTGTGATACTATACCATAATATTAAAGATATTTTCTTTATTTTTTTTGTGCTTGTTTTTGAATGTATTATTTGTGTGAAAATTATTATAAACTATTAGAGTACAGTAATTATAAACATATCATAGAGCTGGCTGTGTTAATTGGGTACCAGGCTAACTTTGTTGGACTTATGAACAAAATGGAACTCTTTCATATGTAGGAGACTTAACTGTGTTCTTGCCTGGAGAATCCCAGGGATGGGGGAGCCTGGTAGGCTGCCGTCTATGGGGTCACACAGAGTTGAACACGATTGAAGTGACTTAGCAGCAGTAACTGTATTTAATTTTGTCATATCTTAGAGTGAAATTAATATACAGTTCAACTTTGAACAACAGGAGGGTTAGGGGTGCCAACCCTTTGCACAGTTGAAAATCTACTCTCTGTAGCCCTGGTTCCAGGGTATCTGAGTTTCTTCCATACTAATGGTTCCTCTGTATTCACAGACTTGACCAAGTATGGACTGTGTGGTACTCTAGTGTTTACTATTGAAGAAACTCTAGCATACAAGTTGTCCCTGTTCAAGGGACAACTATTGAAATTTTATTTTGCTATACCATTTTAAAACTACAACGTTATAAATCAAAAAGAAAGGTCTATACCTTTCGGAAGAATTTGCATGCTCATATGTTGAGAAATTTCATGGTGTGAGCAACCTTATCTATCTCTTTAACTCACTGTGGGACATTTCCCTGAAATTCATACTTTAATATTAGGCGCCCCTGCCATACTTTTTCAGACCATCTTATTGGATATTTTTTATTCTTACCCCTTGGATCAACTTTATTTGTCCAGCAAACTCCCATTCATCTAAGTTGCTTCTTATTCCTCCACTTTATCTTTTCAGTAAAGTTTTCCCAATCCATTTAGGTAGATAATTAGTCTCTTTCCTGCAGATTGCTAAAAGCAGGATTAAAGTTTTATTTAAGTATTTATTATTATGGAATGATGAAATGATTTTATTTCCTCTATCCTTCTATTGTCTCCTTTACTTGGCAGTAAGCACTTAGAGTGCAAGGAACTTGCTGTTTTTATTTTTATACCTAAAGAGTCTCATACAATGTGTGGTACATAGTAGTCCTCAATAAATACTTGATGCATAGTAATCAAATTAACTCCTATAGCCATAAATGCTTTCTGAATGCCATACCTTATCTTATTTATTTCTCATAATCACCTTGATTTCTTAGATATAGCAAGATTCCCTTTTGACAATGATTCTACTTGGTATATGTATACTTGTTCTTTCCGCTATATACAATAACATGTTTGCTTGTACTTATTTTCCTATATATCTAATTCTCTATTAGATTATAGGCTCTTTTCTAAGCGGAAACTTACTACAGCTTGATAGAGAAAAAATACTAAGAAACTGATGAGAGAATAAATGAATAAACCAATGAGATAGGTACCACTGCCAAGAAAATACTCTGGATGCTAATATTAGTATTTAATATAATGTAATACTTAGATGCAAACATAATAAATGCAATATTTATTATACATAATTATAATACTAAATCAGTGTTAAATTAGTAACCAAAGTATTTTGCTTACACAAATTTTAATAGAAAAAGCAGTTTTAAAGTAATAAATAATACATCAATAAATGACTATGTTTCCTTATCACAAAGACAATGATTTCAATAGTATTTATATTTTGGAGAAAAAAATCTAGATAGAAAAAATATCTATCTTCTCTGAACAATAAGACTATATTAATGAATGAAGCATAGAAGTTCTAGTTCTAAAGGACTATGATATAACATTCCCATTCATCAAATTATTGCTTTCCTCTTAAGGAACACTTTCAAATCATTGAATTCTTGGTTGATATTTAATCAGTTAGAATTTTTGGATAAAATTTTTTTTAATATTGACATTACTATATATTTTTAAATTAATTTTTATTTTTTAGTTTGTTTTGCTTTACAATACTGTATTCGTTTTGCTATACATTGACATGAATCAGCCTGCCATCATTCAAATATAGTAATATTGGCATTACTATATTTGAATGAGGGCAAGAGATAAAGCTATGAATTTTCCAGTGGTCATGTATGGATGTGAGAGTTGGACTGTGAAGAAAGCTGAGCACTGAGAACTGATGCTTTGGAACTGTGGTGTTGGAGAAGACTCTTGAGAGTCCCTTGACTCTTGAGAGACTGCAAGGAGATCCAACCAGTTCATCCTAAAGGAGATCAGTCCTGGGTGTTCATTGGAAGGACTGATGCTGAAGCTGAAACTCCAATACTTTGGCCACCTCATGTGAAGAGTTGACTCATTGGAAAAGACTCTGATACTGGGAGGGATTGGGGGCAGGAGGAGAAGGGGATGACAGAGGATAAGATGGTTGGATGGCATCACCAACTCGATGAACATGAGTCTGGGTGAACTCTGGGAGTTGGTGATGGACAGGGAGGCCTGGCGTGCTGTGATTCATGGGGTCGCAAAGAGTCGGACACGACTGAGTGACTGAACTGAACTGAACCGAACTGGAGAGATACTCAAACTCCACCTGGTCCGAGGAAGCCATTTATAAAGTTTTGATAAAGAAAATAAATCAATTATTATAAAAACATAATGCCACCTACTGTGAATCAAACTATAGGTTCATGTATGGATGTGAGAGTTGGACTGTGAAGAAGGCTGAGCGCAGAAGAATTGATGCTTTTGAACTGTGGTGTTGGAGAAGACTCTTGAGAGTCCCTTGGACTGCAAGGAGATCCAACCAGTCCATTCTGAGGGAGATCAACGCTGGGATTTCTTTGGAAGGAATGATGCTAAAACTGAAGCTCCAGTACTTTGGCCACCTTATGCGAAGAGTTGACTCTTTGGAAAAGACCCTGATGGTGGGAGGGATTGGGGGCAGGAGGAGAAAGGGACAACCGAGGATGAGATGGCTGGATGGCATCATGGACTCGATGGACGTGAGTCTGAGTGAACTTCGGGAGTTGGTAATGGACAGGGAGGCCTGGCGTGCTGCGATTCATGGGGTCGCAAAGAGTCAGACACGACTGCGCGACTGAACTGAACTGAACTGACTTTATCCCTTGATAATTACAACAAAACAAGTTTTCAAAAAAAATTATCTGTAACTTCCCATTGTCCTTGATTCTCAATTTCAAAGCTTTCTAAAAAGTCATTTTTACTTTTCTAAAACTTTTAAATCATTCAACTTAAATCAATGGATTTGAGTCAAGTTGAAATGCCTAATAATAGTCTTAATATTATGACATATCTTACCAACTCTTTACCTTTCTGAAGAAAAAGGTTTCTTATCCCTCTCCCCTCATATACACATACATAAAATCTCATGAATAAATTAAATAAACACATTGAGCCAGTCTTATAGAATATCTAGACTTCCAATTATTTCCAAGTAAAATTCAGAGAATTGACTTAAGTCAACAGATGGTTTGGGGCTTGTTTAAAGAAGAAATTATTTCACTCCATATGTAAGCTTGTGAGACATGCAATCAACTGCTGCACTTTTGCACATAATTTCTAGAATTCCATTTTAAGAAAATGCATCTAGAGAATATTTAGTAGAGAACCAGTAACTTTAGAGTTTCTTTTCCTTTTACAGTAGTCAAGACCTCATTACCTTGTCTTACTGGTCCTTAATAAATTGGCTTGAAGCTGCTGCTATTTTTATATGTTTTATCTCAAATCCATTTAATTTTGTTGATCATTTTAAACATTTTAATTAGCTATATTTGTACTTCTGGACTACTGAAGTTAAAAACAACAATGTATACCCTTTTAAGAATAAAAGTAATCACTTATGCAAAGTTCTTCTGAGACAATTACTTCATAGGGGTTGACAATAATTCTTTGAGTGGCAACTAGGAAGGCTGATAGGCTTTATTCTTCCGGTTCTACTCTTCTTTATGACTGAACCATCTATAGTGCATTTACCAATTCTACTGGCTTTCCTCTGAGTGTAATGACTTTCCTTGTACTCTGTTAAAAATATATCCCCACAAATCAAGAAGAAGCAGATTCAGACTAAGTGGCTGAGAAGATTTACATTCTATTGCTAACCCAGTTATTACTCTGCTGAAAACCCCATAGCATCAATATAATGAATCCC
The DNA here is from genome assembly GCA_006408695.1 of Aepyceros melampus. Classification (NCBI taxonomy): domain Eukaryota; kingdom Metazoa; phylum Chordata; class Mammalia; order Artiodactyla; family Bovidae; genus Aepyceros; species Aepyceros melampus. The sequence goes on from SJXQ01003443.1 coordinate 125,891, forward strand.
TCAACTTCTGCAGCAAGCACAATTTTTCTTCCCAACCTCATTGGCTCCAACTTTCTGCTTGACCTTTTACAATCTGTGTGCGGCAGAACTTCATTACAACCTTTTAATGATGCACAAATGGCACACAACACCAAGGTCACAGAAGATCCCAAGTGAAAACTTTTCAAACACCATTAGAATAGATATTGAGACCTCATTTAAGAGGCAGAATAACCTTATGGAGAAATCATACCTTAGGATTTAGTGTGTTCCCCAAGGGCTGGGAATGCAAAATATTGACAATGTGGTAAATTGAATAACTAACTCTCAACAAACCTTTTTTTAAGAGGAAAAGAAACTGACTTATCAAGCTATAAATGGTTAAGAGATCCTAAACAATTCTTTTGGTGTCCTATCTCAGTGCTAGGAGGATAATAGCTTTAGAATTCCACCCAGACAGGTTTCATTATATAATTCACAACACTGATGTAAGCTCAAGAAGCCAACACTCTTATATATATATATATTTTCTTATCAGCTCGAGCCAGCAAAAAGCACCTCAAAATCCCATTGTAAAGTAAGTTAAGGATGTGAAAAGCACAAAATTACAGCATGGCTCTTCTCATGATTGATTGACTGAAAGTGGAGAAATCTTGAAGTTGTAGGAGTAAGCAAGTTGAATTGTAGGGCAGGATGGGATGTGCAAGAAAGAGGAAGGGAGAATTTGATTCTGATCAGCAATCTCCTTCAAGAAAAATGAACATTTGCTTGGGGAGTGAGAGTAAAGGGAAAGAGCCTAGAGGAAATGTTTATTTCTACTTGCTTTAAATCTTACTGCTCAAGGAAAGTAGAGGAAAACACATGTTCTGATTCTTCTTTTTGTACTTTTGAATCATTTCCAGGGTTTGTTTCCCATTTTCTCTTTTCCTGCCTTTCCTCTTTTTTCCTCTTTCTCTATTTTCACATAAGCTCAAAAAGTCCAATTTATACATGGTTGAAGTTTATATGATCTGCTAACATACAAGACAGAATGGCTTGTTCAGGTTTAGCTGGAAAAAGGTAAAACATTCCAATTCACTGCTCCCCCTACCATAGTCCCCCCCTCCCCAACTGAAGTTTGCATTATAGAGTATAT